>JAANSM010003639.1:0-12533 GCA_036850725.1 Orchesella villosa | reverse complement strand
GCATAAGTTAGCGAAGTTAAGCTTTTGTAGACTCGGCATGCATCCCAAAAAAGAAATTACAAATGTTAATAATAATGTATTATGCAGATGCAGGCCACTTGTCATGTTGTGTGTTTACAATTTGCACCCACAACACCTTACACACCTTCAGCCTTGTCTTTTATTTTACTCACCTGTATTTTATGCCAGAAAGGTTGTAGTGTTTGCGTTGGTTTGATGTAGTAGCAATTCATGGACCCAGGTTTACTTTGCAGTTTGATTAAAATAATAATCATACAACAAACATGCTTTTAACATCTGTGTATGTCATTCTTGCTCGATAGTTTGTGACTTGTGATGATAACATAACACGCTTAGATGCTGTTGAACGTGTATTTCTATTTGTATGCACTATAGCGTGGGTGTATTCTGCCTGGAATTCGTAGTGTGTGGCGAGTGGCCCTGTAGCTGTAAACCCTAATAAATCCATATCATTTATTAATCAATCATGTGCATGAATGCTTAATTACATGTACACTTACAACAATCAATTTTTGATTACAAATTTTCATTGGGGAGCCAGTAAAACAATGCATGTTCTGTTACAAGTTACAAGGTTATAAAGTTTTTGTTTGATGTTATTTGCATGAAATCAGTCAGTGGGGACGTTGGATAAATTTAAGTCTCTTAAAAATTATATCACCTGGTTGGTTAGTCTGGTTGGCATTTTTCAGAAAGATAGCCATGTTATAGAGAAACAAAAAGTGATCAATTTATAATTCAATATATTCCATACTATTAATAATTTTACCTGGAGCATGATTTACAAGTACATGGGAATTCGATCCTTTTGACGCTTGTATTCAATTCATTACAACAAAACAACGCTGGCATTCGCTTTAAGTTCAATTTATCTTTTTGAACTTGGAACTAATTATTAACTCATTAACGTGAGTGTATCCATCATAGTTCATAACAAAGTTATCATAGCTCTCAGCAACTGAAATCGTGGTGCTTGACTGATTACGAAGACTTAATTGCTGAGCCGATAATATTGTCCAAAGCCTCATACAAGAGTGTATCGAAATGAGTGACAAGGAACTCGAAGAAATTCCTTTCATTGACCATTCCAGCAGAAGGAGCACAACTTCAAATATTTTTGGGACAAAAAAATTAGAAGAAACTCCACATGAAATGGAAAGTGATAGTAGCAAATGGCAGATTCAGCCTAGGTCTACACTAGTTCAGGATTCGTTCCTACATCTGCCTTCCCTGGAATCTGGTGATAACAAGAGTTTACGAGCCAGTAATGATGAGATTGATATGCCCCTCAAAATTATTACTGTTCCACATCGTAGCAAAAGCAATTCAATAAATTCTAAAATAAAAGTCAATGGCTCAGAAAGTGGCGAGGACGTAATAGAAATTCAGAGGAGGAATTCCTTCAAATTCCCAATACATGCAGCTGCAGAAAAGGGGAAAGTGAAAGAGTTAAAACACCGACTAGTCAAGGGAGATCCTTTACACCCTGACTTCAAGCAGCGGACACCGCTTCATTATGCATGCGGTTATGGTAAGTGTATTTATCAAAAGTCGTTTTGGGGAAAAAAATTTACTAAATTTTATAAGAAATATTGTGACGTTTCATAGCCTCCCAAAAGACAGCATTGAAAATGGTAGATCTCATACTTCGAAGTCCTTTAGGCCAAAACACTGAGGAAGATAAGACAAGGAAAAAACGGCTTATAGATTTCCAAGATGAAAATAAAGAGACAGGTATTGTAACCCGTAATTTCCAGCATTCAAACTTAGGGTGACAGGCAGAACAATCTATAATTAGCACTCAATAATTTCATAATGATGGACTAATTGTACCTCTGAAACACAGCCTTGCATATTGCTGCAAAAACTGGTCACCCTGAAGTAGTGGAGAAACTATTATTTGCAGGAGCAGATGTTAATTTGAAGTAAGAATTACACTACTTTAAAGTCACATGCATTGGAATTTTCCTATAATCAATTAACGAATAATAAATATATAAATTATCATTATCAAGGGATAAGAATAAAATGGAGCCATTACAACTTATTTACCATAGTGTACCAACTGCTATGATTCCAGTTTTTAATTCCTCACTTGAATGCAAAGTGGGAGATGCGAATGACCAAAATTTAATACTAAATTTTGACTTTGGGTAAGATCAGTAAGATTATGAATTTAGTAGACACACGATTAGTTGATAAATTGAAATACCATCCTTATGTCTGCATACCTCATAATTTATAAAGCCCATATCCTTAGATCAATCGTTGGCTATCAAGATCCTGACGATACTTCGCATTTTTTCGATCTGGAAACAAAATTGTTATCGTACTGTCTTCAGCAAAGTGAGCAAAAGAGAACGGCAATTTTGCTGCACCCAGTTGTTCAGACATTTCTGCACTTGAAATGGAAGAAAATTCGATATCTACTTTGGTTATCAATTTTCTATCATGTTAGTATTTAATATGGTATATGTACAAATAGATGAAGTAGATCATACTATAAATTACCACTCGCAATAATAACTCTCTTTGAGTACACTTTTTTTCTACCATTAGGTAGTTTGGCTCCTTTTGTACACGATTTTTACCGTAGATTTGTATTTGATCCAATGTCCGTACCAAATGGAAAATGGTAAAAAACTAGATCTATATAATATTAGTCACCCGAAAAGNGTACACGATTTTTACCGTAGATTTGTATTTGATCCAATGTCCGTACCAAATGGAAAATGGTAAAAAACTAGATCTATATAATATTAGTCAAACGAAAAGTATTAACTCCGCCATTCGTGTTTTGTAAATTAAATAGAAGCTAGTCAAAGTCAAAACTCCTTAGATTTTGAGCAGAATTCACGCACCACAAACCATGCTAATCTAAGTGAGCACATTGATATATCGGAGGTAAATGATACTGGACAGCATAATCGTAACGGTAAAAACAAGATAAATATATAAATACAAAAATAGTATTATTGCCTAAGGACAAGATTCATTGTTGTAATTCAAAAATGCTTCTGCAGGATCCTATTGTGATGTTGGTCACCATTTGCCCCTATTAAGCACAGAACTTACAGTACTTTTTGTTGTTTCCGTTTCTATTGCAATCAAGGAACTCTACGAAATGCATTCAACACCAGAGCTAAAGTACTATTTCTTACAATTGGAAAATGTTGGCCAATGGTTGTTGATTGGGGCAGTATTCATGTCAGCAATCCCTGTCTTCTTAAATGTTACGAGTTCTGAGATTCAGATTTATGCGTGGCAGTATCAAGCGTCTGCGGTAAGAAAGGAACCCGATTAACATGATGATAATTTGCTAATATAAAAAAACAATCATTAATTAGCCCAATGCATATGATAAATTAAAATTTACATGGCATGTTGGTTCGGTGTTTTTACAGTTTGGAATATTTTTGGCGTGGGCTCTGATTTTAAGTCAAATTGGAAAAATACCCAAGTTTGGAATTTATATTGAAATTCTAGTGAAGGTAATCTAATGGCATTGAACGTATAAAGTCGAAAGATGAAACTATTTAGAACCGTATGTATCTCACTGATTTTGCTGGGGTTATTTGATTCACAGGTGCTTAAGAGTTTTGTGATGTTTATGATAACTTTTGCATCTCTTATGATAGCTTTCATGGTGTCGTTCCAAATTCTTATGCCGGAGGTACTTTCACTCGAATATGTATAATCGAGTTCTTATTCTTCAACATGTAACCCTCACTTATTTTATCTGCATAATTTTTTTTGTAGAAAACCGAATTTGGAAATTTTCCTTGGGGTTTCATCAAAGTACTTGTGATGATGACTGGTGAAATAAATTATGATGACGTATTTTATAGTGAAGAATCTGATTCTCAAATACCCTTTCCCACTGCCACAAAGCTGCTATTTTTGGCTTTTATCGCAATCGTTACAATAATACTTTTCAATTTACTTATTGGTCTGACTGTTAGTGATATTCAGGTATGAAATTATAGTACTTTTTTTACTTAACGCATCGTAACCTTACTTTATACCAGATGAACTTATACGCTATTTTTCTTGCTTGTTGTAGGGTTTACAGAGTGTAGCTCAACTGAGCAGTTTATCTAGTCAACTAGAGCAAATTTATTTGATGGAAAAATTTGTTATTTCAAAGAAACTGCAGGTGTGGTTGAAAAGATTTGGAAAGAATCACTGGCTTCGGTACTTTCTCGTAACCCAACAGGAGAACAATACACAGACGAAGTAATGTAGTGATTTTGTTTTCTTGAAAACGGTTTACATATTTTGATATTGATAATGACAATGTGGGACTTTCCCTGTGATTTTTGTTATAGTATGGGAGTTGACATTCACATATCAAAAATCCCAAAAGATCTACAGCATAAAGTTCGAGAAGTCGCAGCTCCCAATATTATCGAGGATGACGATGAGGATGATTTTGAAACATCTAGTGCTGGTGCTAGCAGAACAGGAAGTACTAATGAGGCTGGTACGGAGTCGGAAATTTCAAAATCCAATATTCAAAACAGGGAAGATCTTAAAACACAAATTAAAGAAATATTGAAAGAGCTACTGGATGAATTGAAACTCCAGAGGGAGAGTAAGGATGAAAATGGAAATAATTAGATGTCACATAGTCAATGCTAATTGTAAATTAAAAATTCATTCTTAGGGTGTTTGAGATTTAGTTACTAATTAATTGTTGATTGTTTTCGTACCAAGAAATATGATAGATTGTATTGCGTCTAAATTGGGGTAATAAGAAATATACATTACGCATTGTGTTCTATGTAAACGTCTACAATTTTACGCGAAACATTACCGAATGCTCGATCTCACCTTTCACCCGTAATAACTTCTCATGGTCAGTAGTTCCGATTATACATGTTCGAATTTTTGTGTTGTACTTTAATGTAACTCATGCTTTTTAATATAATAAATAAAAATTAATTAATGCTAGATACATAGTAAGTTTTTGCGTGCAATTAGATTGCATACAATGTTGAATGTGGATAGTATTAATGATCTTAAATCATACTTGTAGATTTTACGTACAATAATGGACACCATCATGTTTCCTGGTATTAGCAAACCGTTGAAATTTTGAAGGTCTCTCTTGGTGTGGAACTATCAACCTTTCAATTATGGAATTCTACCTCCTGCTGTCTCCTTACATTTTTATTTTATTTAGTTCATCTTTGCTTGACAAATAATAAATTGAATCTGTATATTTTATACACAAGCACGTAGAAACATATCACAGCTTGGAATAAAATTCCATCGGATATATTTATAAACCACCATATCATCTAATCAGCACACACAGCAGCATGTATATTTATCATTTGCCAATGTCAATGTGCACAACGAATTACGCACCATGTTCACACACACAAGGTAATGAATGCTTTTGCGACTCTGACATTCTCGCTTTCTTCTTATGTGATCCCATATACTTCTGTATATTTCAGCCCTTCTTGTAAATATTTACTTTGGGAAACATCTTGCGAAACATGAAATTAGCATTCTCGTTAAAAGGTCGAATGTTGGATGTGGGACATAGATCTCTTACAAGGTTATTGGATTTACTCTGCATAACAGTTCGGTGGTCATCAAGGCACGATATGATTCATATCTTCATATTATATGCAATACAAAGTAAACTTCCCACTTCAATTAAGTGAGCAATAAGTATACCCTTCCTTCCAGTGTGATCATAACCAGCCAGGCGGAAACGAAGGGAAAATGAATCCAGAAGTTCAAGTTTCCAAATATAAATATTACAAACCGGATGAAAACACGCCGCTTTTGAAATACCCTTCACCATTACAAATCAACAATAATGAACCAAGAACAGCACTTCCGGTGGTTTATATGGAAGTTGATAAAACATCAAACTGTGTCATGGCTTTCGTAGTCTTGAGTTTTACAATTCAAGCCGTGCGTAGATAATACTCATGTAACATGTAAATGGAGAGATAACTCGCATATGGTTTCATTTAAAGGGCCATTACTCTCATCGTGCTGCTATCTTGGGTTGCCATTTTTCAAGGAACGAAAATAAATACTGGAAGTCTCTAATAAAACAATGTCACACTTGCCCTCCTTTTGAGCTTGAACTACCAAATGTGATCCAATCATTCAACCAAAGAATGCATTGTCTGAACTTAGAAAACTCTTTACAACCATTCGTTTTGGCTACTTAACTTTTAAAACGAACATTATTTAGGATACTTACATACTTATGAAAGATTATTATATTGTTCTTATATTGTTATAAGTTTATGCATTATCGATTTTTAGACATTAGCTCTTACTATATCACCATTGTAGAAAGTAGGATAGTATGGTCCTTTTATTATTTTGGATTACAATTAATTCTGATCAGATTTGATATTATAAAAATAAAAACTTTTCCACTACAACTCGAATTTCTATAGACTATAAAAATTAATTTAAATTATAGTTAAGAACATCATTATTCTATCACTAACAACTTAAGGTAAAGTATTATTTAAACTATGATGTAATATATTTTAATCTGACGGTAGACCGAACAGTTTTAGAGTACCACTATCACGTTCACGATCATACTTATCTTTGTCATCACAAGCAAACGCCAAAATGTTTCTTGTAGGATGGAAAGATATTGTAAACGTTGGGTTCTCAACAGGAAAATCACATACCTATTAGAAATACCAACAAATAACACTTTTAGGATTCAATCATACATAATACAATTAAGCTCGTTTTTAGATATGTAACGCAAGGCATACCTTTTCACCCGTTTCTACATGGGATATATCAATAGTGAGATCCTCTGAAGCTGAAGCTAATAAACTCCCATCATGATTAAAACTTATTGCTCTCACAGGCCAGTCTAGGTTGGTAAATGTCCGAATACAAGCTAATTCTGAGGCATCCCATAAAGACACTACAGCATCTGCAGAACCAACTGCAAAGTATTTTCCAGATGGATGGAACTCAATGCAAATGCAGTTGGCTGGATGGGCTTGAACTTGGTGGACCAATTTCATCTCCGGAAAACTGATTATCAAAATGAAACGAATATTGAATATTACACATAACTGGAAATTAGCATGTAAATCATGAATAAAGAAACACTTACGTATACACTAATACACATCCTTGTCCATTGGTCGTTAGAAATAGGTTCGAGTTTGGATTGAAGGTTATCTCGTTAACTTCGAATTTGAAAGGAACTTCCTGCCTTATTTTCCCAGCACGTATATCAATAAACGTGATCAGATCTTCCTTATTTCCCACAGCAATATAATTTCCATCTGGACTCCATGTAATATTGATGTTTTCGCCTTTTGTACTGAAGACTTCAGTCGTTTTCTGACTCCTTGCATCCCAAATACGAACAGTTTTATCTCCAGATGCGGTAGCTAAAAGGTCAGGATGTTTAGCATGCCAACAAAGCTGATCCACAGAGTCCGTGTGACCTTTGAAGGTTACCTCTTTCGACTAGAATAAAAGAGTGATAATTTACAATAAATAAATAATGAAAGCTTTTGCTCTAGATTTTCAAATACGTTGATTTGAACTTTTAACTAGCTAATAAAACTATACCAATTTGTCCCTGTCCATCTGAAAAATGCACACAGTTTTATCAAAGGAGCCAGAAGCCAAACGTCTTCCATCAGCGTTCCAATCCAAAGTATGGATCTTGTGGGAATGTCCTCCATACTCCTTCACTCTATTGTTCTTCTTGAAGTATTCACGAAGTTCTTCTAAATCTGTGTCTTCAATCATACCTAAAAGCAGAGAATCAAAACGATAAACAATAAACGAAACCAGCATTTATTAGATAATCACGATTCAATCTATCGATCAAAATCACAACTGACAACCAACAACTAAATAATAACTTTTATTACCGGTTGGATCATCAGGACTGTTCCCATTAACCGAGCTTGACAATTTATCCGGAAAGTTGTTACTCGTGCCTGTTGATGATGAACCCACGCTGTTGCTCCCCGTGTTCGTCATTACTATTTTGCCCAAAGTCAGTAGCAAATACTATATTGTATATACAAAAGCGGTACTATCAACTATCACTATCGCTCTTTCTGGTCATGTATTTTTACAACCTGGTTTGGTAGGGGAGAGTCTTCTTTAGTATTTCTATTCTAGCATCTAGCTGAACTTCAAAAAAGTACAACACTCCGTTCTTGCTCACATTTTATTTTTATGCAATCATATTATGAATAGTAACACAAAAAATGGTAATGAAAAGAACATGTACTTACTTACCCAAACAGTCTAATATTTTTCTTTCTGCCCTGTCTATGTGTTGATGTTGAAGAGAGTAAATGGTAAACCAGTTTTTTACTCTTCAGAAAGATCTGCTCAAATCACTCGAAGGTCTATCAGTATTTCAATTCAACTGGATGCTGAAATCTGTATCTTCTGCCGGTATCGTGATGTGCGTAAAGTTGTAAGTAAGGTATAAATTGTAATGGATAAAAGTAAAAAAGTATATTCTTCCCTTCGTACATCCTATCCGTTTGTAAGGAACATCTCTTACGTGTTATGCACAGTTGTGTACATATCAATTATCAATGTTTTGGACCATGCATCAAATTACCTTCCGTCTTATTATATTCCCATACCAAATTCATTTTATCAACAAAAACCAAAGCACCCACCTTCGTTTATGCACTACACACGTTTCAGAAGGAACCGAAAATCTGTCCGGGAAAAATCTTTTTCTTGTTTGGGTGATGTTGTGATTGTGAAGGTTAGAAAGCTGCGACAAAAGATGAAAATAAAATTTTCATGTGGTTTCTGTTGTTTACATTTTCGTTAGACTTCTTTCCAATTTTTATGTCCAAAATACAAGGAAGAAGTGTCAACTTGCTGTTATGTTAATGTTGTCGTATAATCAATCGGGTGGTGGATGAGGAGTGAGAAGTGACAAATGATCACCCTACACTGTGCACTGGTGACTGGAGGAGTTCTTCATTCTTTGACAATCGAAGTTTAAATTCAAAATTAAAGAGTGACAATAATCAATAATGGGCGTCTGTTATGTTGCGGATTGTCCATCCCGTAAGAGTAAAACTGGGTGTAAATTTGCGATCCCTAAAGGGGCTTCTGAGGAAATTCGGCAAGCGTGGGTGAGAAATATTCCTGAAAGGGATGTCCCATTTGACCCTGACAAGCATGAAGTTTGCGAACAGCATTTTGCGGAGGAGTTGGTAGAGAAAGCTATTAAAGTAGTGATGCCGGATGGTACCGTGCATCAGCATGTGAAGGGGCGTGCAACCCTTAAGAAAGATGCAGTTCCTACAATATTCGGGAATCAGGTCATTGGTCGATTTGGTCGTAAAAGGATTATTAAACGGCATATTCAAATTAAGAGGAAGAGCAGAAATTGGAACAAGAAGAAGAGGTAATTACTGTAATGTTAATTCAGCTTTGATCGATGTACCTTAAATGTAATCGTTGGCGTTGGCCCTAATGAAAGTTTGGAATACTTAAGTAATTTTCTGTTTTTTTATAGTGAAACTGGAATTACTGGAGGTAAAGCGCCAGAAATGGTGAAAGAATCGCTTGTTAAACTGAAGCCACATGGATATTTCTGTCAGATATGCTTGAAAGTTTGGTACGAAGAGACACTTCAGAGCAATTTAGATATCAGGCAGGAAGTCTATTCCAAGTTTACAAATGCGATGTCTAGTCATTTCCAACTGGATCAATTGAAAAGCATGTGTAAACCACCTGTTAACTTTGTGTCGGTTGGCGTTTTCAAAAACTCTTTGTGCAACGCTTGCTGGCACTTGTCTTGCGTCACAAGTAACCTTCAAATGGAGCTGAAAAAAGTGCAGACAAGACTGACTTCTGAGATTTTGAAACTCACCTACATGTTAAAGCAGCCAGAGTTCGTAAAGAAGAAGCAATTGGCGGAGAAACTGGTCGCTGCAAAATCACTTTACGATGTATATAAGTTTAATGAGAGATTAATGACTGCAGGTAGCTACCAAAAATATTTTTAATAACTGCATTCTTCGACTTCTATTTAAACGATATTGATAATTAAATATAGTTATTTCATGTGTATCCTTTAGGTAGCAATTTGGCGTCCTATCCAAAAGTAATCTTGGAACGTGTTGACAAAATAAGTGCAGCGGTAGAAAAACCAAGTGACCCTTCTATTACTAAAGATTCAGAACCAAATGTGATGCCAACGAAGTTCTATGGAGCCACCGGCATACGAAGTTTACTAAAAGACGTCGTGCGATGCAAGTCGTGTGATAAATGTTTCTTGTCTGAATTAGATTTGCAGAGTCATGTAGTTTTATTTCATCCCAAACCACCACCACCCCTTTCAGCAGAGATAAGAAACTGCAATGTGGATCAAAGAACATCTCCACAAAAGTTAAATGAGGAAACAAATTGCGAAACGGTGGTTCTAGATCTAAATGATAATGAGGATTGTGAATCGGTGGACTTAGATTTTGATGAAGACGGAGATTGTGAATCCGTAGGGCTGGATCTAGATGACGATGGTGTTAGTGAATTGGTGGACCTAGATTTAGGCAATGATGAGGTTAGTGAAACTGTGGACATGGATCGTAATAATGGTAGTCGTGAAAATCAACGTGCCAAAGGTCAATCAAGCCCAGTTGAAATCGAATCAAACAGCAGCAGTGGTCAAACCTCGCTACCAACCCTTGTTTTGAATGAAACATTAATAGAAACAGTTGATGCAAACAAAAGCAGTAAAGTCAGTAGCAGTGTGGAAGCAGCAGCGAACTCTCTAGAATTGCCAACTCTTGAAACTACAGGGAATGTGGATGAAGAATTGCAACACGAAATCAAAACAGAGGAGTGTGAAGCTGATATAGCCCCCGCCCCCAAGAAAGTTCCGTTTATGTCTTCAAAGTTCATTGGAAAGTACCGTGTGGTATGCAAGCTCAAGAACATTCAGACAGGCGAAACTTGCGTTGGGGTATTGGGGAAGGCTGATGTAGACAAGACGATGCCAAAGGTTTTATCCTTGGGAAAAGTTGATGTAGACAAAACGAAGGCCAAAGTTTCTCCATTGGGAAAGGCTGATGAGGTGAACAAAACTATGCCAAAGGTTCTATCCTTGGGAAAGTTACATCAACGAAATAAACCTTACGCCGAAACTGCAGCAGCGTATAAAAATTTGCGGGCCCCCATTTATTTGTCCAATACCAAATTGTATTAAGCAGTTTGATAAGCTTGAGGCATGTAGAAATCACTTCAGACACCACAAACGCAACGCTTTGCGTAAGGCTGAAAATGAAAAGAGAAAACAAAACAACAAAACGGAAGCCAGCCTGAAAGGACCTAAAATTGTGGCAAATAAGCTTTTGAAAAATGGAAACACAAACACCCTTAGTAAAACGAAGAAAACAAATGAAGAAGAAGTAAAAATTAAACTAAAATGCCCAGTAGAAGGTTGCTATTTCAAATTTTGTTTGAAAGAAGCATTAGATTCTCATTTGAAAACACATACGGAACATCCTTGTCAGTTCTGTGATCTAGCCTTTTATGATCCTGGCAGTCTAATGTCTCACGAAATCCAACATAGGCAAAATATCATCACTAACACCGAAGAAGCTAACACGGACGGTATATTTGACTGCCCAAGATGTGAAGGGGCTTTCAAAGCTTATCGATATTTGAAGCAGCATTATTTTAGAAAGCATTTAAAAGTCATCATTGGAAACCCGCCCTCGGCTTCCACTCTACTTGCTCGCCGTTGCAATGACTGCGACCATGAATTTTCCACTTTATCTAAATTCCACAGTCACAGACGATTGTTCCACGGAGACACGATTGATTTGCCACATTCGTGCCCTGATTGTGATAAAAAGTTTTCCTCGGAGAATGCGCTAAGGATCCATCGCCGAAGCCATGCAACGCAAACGCAATCATTGTCATTTCAATGTCACCTGTGTCCAAGAATGTTTCATCAGCGTTATAAGTATGAACTACATGTAAAATCTCATGGGACGAAGAAGCCAAAAACACCAACAGAACGAAAGAAAAGTTCAGGTCCTTTCATTTGTGATCAGTGCGGAAGAGGGTTCGCACATGATGGGCATTTATGGATGCATATGCGAGTGCATGAGAATTCAAGTGGGCCAAAATTTAGGTGTCCTGTTTGTAACAAATTCTTGATTTCCCCTGGTAGATTAGAAGATCATATGCGAAGTCATACAGGAGAAAAACCTTTTGTTTGCCATGTTTGTGGAGACGCTTTTCATGACCGCCGTCTTCTTGGTATGCATTTAGCGAAGAAACACCCAGAAGAGAAGTACTAAAGAAATACCATTAATATTGTGCAAAGAATCAAATCATTCATCTTCGTCTTCTTGAATTATTTAACGAATTCGTTAGTCGTTAATATTATATTTTTGCTGTTTTTGCCATATTTTGTGCAAATTTTATCGAGAGTGAAGTACAAAAATGATTATATTTGTATTCGATTTACTTTATGTATTTTAATAAAGTCT
>JAANSM010003638.1:0-12534 GCA_036850725.1 Orchesella villosa | reverse complement strand
GAGACTAGAATTATTCCTTATTTAGGGTTGAGCTTTATTTCAAAAACGGAAAGCAGTTAACTTAATGGAAATCTAATAATTGAATGCAGAATTGTATGTCTTTACTCATATTATTCATGCTTTTATTTATTCATGCCAATCAGAAACGTATTTTGCATACAAATGAAAATTACTAGCTTTTAGGAAGTTTTAGAAACGAAAAATTTAGAGCCAAATGTAGAATTAACTCCCCCAGCTTTCAGAAACCGCATCGGTGGGAGCGTTTTAACATGCACCATCCTTGAACTCAACTCCTAGAAAAATAAATAAAAATTATTCCGATTAAATTTTTTGCACCTGAAATAAAAGAACAAATTTTTAAAATTCAAGACAAACCTTCGCATTTGGCTTCACATTCGTTGCTATATGTTTTCCCATTGGAGCCACATACTGGAAGGTAGATTTTGGTGCAAACACATGCCCCTTCGATTGTAGTTGCCATTCCGAAAAGGGCGACAACCAAAAGGAGGAAACTGGCAAAGAACTTCATGGTACTGCGGGCAAAGAACGCTTCTTTCTGGAGGAAGTTGGTAGCTCAAATTGAGAAGATTGTAGGTTGCAAGGTAAGAGAATGATGAAAAATGGTGAGAAAATTTCTGCTTAAATAGCCATACGAGACTCGAATAAAATCTTTAATTATGGTCTGATTTTATTACAAAATAATTAATACAGCAATTAATTTAATGAAAACCAATTATTTCGATGAGAAGTTTTATGTTTTGCATCGTAACTCGTTAATTACAAAAACGTGCGACATTAAAAACTAAATTATGCCCAATGACATTGTTAACCAAGGCTGAACTGTAATTTAACATGTTTTAATAAATGCAAATGGAATCTAGTAATGCCTGAAGTAGATTGATTTTATCGAAAAATATTCCCTTTTCCTGTAAACTAAAATACTTGTAGGATTCGAATAAATACATTCCGAAAAAAAACAAAGTAAATTCTTGTTTGAAGTGTTTGAAATTTTGTTTGGCAAAAATTTATTTATTTAAATTGATACATGAGCTTCCTATTACTTTATTTTACTGGAATGTGTCATAAATGATATGTGCTCTAGACTTCAAGGCTGCCAATGAGCTATAAAACTTAAATCAGTGCTTATTATTTTGAACGTTTAACAATTAATTAGATTATCGATTTTTTAACCTTAAGGCATATGACTAATGATGCAATACGATCAGAAATGTGTAAAAAGTATTATGGAAAAGGTCGCAGAAACATTTATGTAAAACCAATCACAAAAGAATCATTTCTTCATATGCAGAATTTGTGGCAGTATATGGTAAATTGTTTCACTCGATTAGAAACATTGAAAAGTTATTAAGAGACATTTTGCCTGGATAATCGATTCTATGCACATTACCAAATCTTTTCACATTCGCGTTGCCGTCGCCGTAATACAACATACTGAAAAATTTAGATGAATGCATTACTTATGCAAGGAGTAAAACATGATAATCTCAAATTTCGACGACAAAAATAACAAATTGTGATCATGTTGGTTAAGAAATGTATTTATTTTAAACAAATTCATTTATTTAAAATTTAATTTATGTCAATCACGTATTAACTTTATATTTCAATGAAAATAAGAAGCGACTGGAAAGGTTTACAAATGAAAAATTTAGTAAGAAATTTAGATTTAGCTTTCCAAGCTTTTAGAAACAGCAACAATTGAACTGTTCAGCATTCACCCGGGCTCCATTGCATGTCTAAAAAACAATAATTCATTATATTAATACGTTATTACGGTGTAAAATGTTTTAAAAAAAAGTAAAGGTGTAAAATTTAAATAACAAACCTAGGCAGTTGGCTTCACATTTGCTTGGATAAGTTTTTCCGTCCGCGCCACAAACCGGAAGATTGATTTTGGGGCAAGCGCAGTCCCCATTGATTGTGGTGGTCAATGATGAAAGGGCAACAACCAAACCCAGGAAACTCGCAAAGAACTTCATGATTGGGCGTGCAAAGTATACTTCTTTGTAAATCAGAGGAGTAGCTTAAATTGGAATGATTTTTAGTCGCAAGGTAAGAGAATGGTGAAAAATGGTGAAAAATTTGTTGCTTAAATAGACATGCGAGACTCGAATTAATCGTTATTTAGGGTTGAGCTTTATTTGAAAAAAAACAGAAAGCAGTTAACTTAATGGGAATCTAATAATTGAACGCACAATTGTATGTCTTTAGTCATAACTCTTAGTTACAAACACGCGTGATACTAAAAACTAAATTATGCCGAATGATATTTTTAACTATATGCCTTGGCTGTATTTTTATGGCATGTTTTAATAAATGCAAATAAAATTTAGCTGTAAATTAAATAGATAGAAAATTGTCGAAAAAGTTCATCTTGTTTTTAACTAAGTAAGTACTTTCTTCGGTTGAAATCTTTAAATAAATATTTAGGTTAGCTGTGGCATGCTTCAATAAATGCAAATGGAATGTAGCTGTGCATTAAATAAATTGATTTTATCGAAAACTTCATATTTTTGCTCTAATCGTAAATACTTTTATGGTTGGATTACGACGTAATCATTACGTATAATCCAAAATCACTGTAATTTCTTTGTTTAAAATACTTAATTGAAAAAATGTAAAAATTTAATAATGTAACATACATACACGTTTCCTTTTTCGTATCATTTTTAGACCTATGTAAACTCTTGTCCGTCGCCCAGCTTCCAAACGATAGACAGACATGGACAACAAGCATACACATCATTAAGTAGCAAGCATATTCCTTACATTAACAAAAAACACATGTCAATCCATATCATCATACATTTAATGCAAAATTCTATGAAACAAAATAATGTTAAACAAGATCATTCCATAATTGGTAACGTCTTGCATAATTAGTAACATTTTTTTCTACGCAATACCATTCTATATAGGTAATCTTCAACTCAACGCACTTGGATGACACAAACACCAATTTACATCAGCAAACCAACATGCAACAGTCAACAATAACGCACCTTTTCTTCAATTCTATAAAATATACCTTCATAAACATAATAATCACGCGTCTATCACCCAATTTCAAAAGTATATCAAAATGATTTTTTAGACAGATCAGAATGAATGAGCAAGAGGTCAAATTTTCATTCATAATTTTCAAATCAACAATTTTTATCAATTTATATCATTGCATATCATTTAAATGTTGATTTGTTAAGTTATTTTATTCGATTATTACTCCATACTAACTTACCCATATTTGGATTAAAGCTGACGAAACACAAATATATTCAGAGTTCAGACAAGAGAAGACAGCTAAAAATGATTTTGATTGACTGCTTTTTATAGGAATCAAATCACTCATTAAAATTTTTAATTGATGATGGGCTGATCCATGAAAAAAATGTAAATAATTTGCCCAAAAGGAGAAATAGAGATTACTATACATATTTTATTGATGTCGCTATATCTGCATGACTGCATTTCATTTGTGATTTGATTTATGTAAGAATTGGCCGCCTTTATTGTAATATTGCCAATTACGTTGTACCTGTCGATTTCGCAGGAATAGCCTGTAATTACAAGTAATTCTAATTATATATGGTCGTCTGCCATGCTGTGCTTGTGTGCACAATTAAACCAAAACGAAACTATTATGAATTAGTCATGCGTCATGCAGATAATAACAAAACCAACCTACCTGTCACCTGCTTTCAGTATTTTTAGCATGCATTATGCATTTATATTTCATTTCTTCAAGTAGAAACACACACGTGGATTTTTCTAGTGTCATTTTTATTGATCAAGAGTACCTAATGAATATTATGTTATTATAAACGTTTGTTTATAAACGGATGTTATGTCGCGTCGTTTTAATCTCTAAATCTCATCAGCAAATCTAAATAAATAAAGACTGGGCTTAACCTGAGAGCTCGTGTGTGCTCAATGTGATGTTATCTTTTATCTTTGATGTTCACAATTAATTTAATGTGAATTTCCTTATTAGAATTTAGAATTTACCTTTAAAACAATGTATACTTCCTATAAACTCAATTTTTTTAAATTATCCTGTTGCGAAACCGATTTTTAAATTAAATTCCAGGAAATTAAAATGATAATGATGATAAAAATCTTGATTTCGTAATGGCAAAAAATTAAAAAAATCATAAATTTTTAATTCTTAGAAACATTTTTATAAAAATTATAAGCCGTTAGTTTTTAGCTAATATGACGAAAAATAATTTCAATTCTTAGAAACATTTTTATAAAAATTATAAGCCGTTAGTTTTTAGCTAATATGACGAAAAAAATCAGAACAGAAATCACCAGGAAAACCCGCCCCAACTAATCCCATCTCTAATTTTTCTGCAAAAAGAGGACTCACTTTTCAAGAGTTGAATGCACTCTGCTCATTACGAATTTTTTGGGAAGAAAAATTCATATAAGCAAACTAGATTGAGTTTTTAGATGAACTTTACTTCAAGCTCATAAAAATCCTGATGAACAAAAAAGCCTTAGCTTATAATACAGCAGCACATGCTACAGATAAGTACCTTACATAAGAATTTTTCAGCCTGTAACTAAAGTACAAAAACTTGAAGCTTACTTTTACGTCTCACACGCGAACGGCGAACGTGCTTTGTGGTATTGGTATGCTTTGGTTTCGTTGGATAGTTAGATTATAAAATAAAAAGGGCAAAAAACGTTGAGATTTATGTATCGCTCGCAGAGTCTCTCACATTGGTTTTGTTGGCACTTTGGCATATTATCTTGCTTCTATGCAATAAAAATGTACCCAAAAAGTGTAATAATGCAAAAGTACCGAGACAGATTTTGTTAACAATTTTTTAGTTATAATCATAAACATTGTAAATTGTAACTTTTTGTTTTCATTTCATTAAGGAAAACCACAAGTCCGAAATATTTTCTTCAAAATCTTGTCAGATTTCAGCGACCAAGCAAACCCCAAACTCATAAATTGTTTACTTCATCTCTTTTGCTGCTTACAAAATATCCGTTTTATTTTACTTTACGTGCCTAATTTACACATATATCTCATTATAAAATGTTGTCAGACAAGACAAATCCCATAAAATACATGTTTGTATATCTCTCGACTAAATTAAAAACCACAAGTGAACAAGAGAACCGAATACCAATCTTTTTTTACCTTGTATCAATATCAAATTCATGGAAATTAACTTTTTATTCTAATCACAATCATCATGGAACCTAAAATCATTTCATTTTCATCCACATCTCTAATTGCTTAGGCACACAAACCAACTTTCCCTTTTCAAGATTCAAATTTAAAACTTAAAAACAATACCTCCAAAGCAAGAATGTAAATTGCAGGAGGACTATGACTCCTACAAACTTTAATCGGATGAAAAAAACCATGAAACACAATCGAAATGGAAATGAATGAGCTTAAAAATCCAGCAAGGATTTAAAATATTCAAGAAGAGATTAGAGTTACTTGGTATTACATTACATTACAATTATTCCATATATTGTCCTGAATTACAAAGACCAAGACCGGTTTCAAGTTTCATTCCTCCAAATTTTCTCATTAAAAATCTAAGCTTAACTCTTAACCAAATGCAAAATTCGTTTTGCACTAAACCCCAAAAGCCAAAGCCAACTCAAAGTCTAGTTTGAATTATGAGCATCTTCATCGTCTTTTCTTTGTTCCTTCCTTTTTCTCAGACTCAGCGACCTGAAGATCCGATCACCTCTCCGATAATCTTTTGCATCTCTGCAATCCAAATCCAACAATGAAAATGAAATGGAAGGATACATATTCTACATATATTCACATATCCCCTCCACAACCTAAATGATTGTTAGAGTGAGAATGAGCAGGGAGAGAGAGGAAGGAATTACACGAAAGGGAAACCAGTTTTTCCACGATTCTGCAACAAAAGCAAAAGCCACACCGATGTTCCTTCTGCTGACTGACTTCTTAATGTGAATTGTTGAAGCTAAATATTTTCTTGGGGATGTAATAGGTACATTGAAACATTACATCTGTCCATGTCCATGCAAACTTTTTTTTCTTACATTATTCAACGTTTTCAAGAGGCAGTTGAACTCTTGACGATGATAATATACGTGATGATGATCATGATGATTCAACATTCAACCCTTTTACATATATATATTTCTCTCCTATTAAAACGGACCTTGTTCATTTGAAAATATCGGAGAGATTCAACTCTCAGTTTCAATCCCAACTTTGAGGTGTTCACACACACAGACTTTTGCAGGTCGTGTGGAGTTCCTTTTGATAAGAGCTCAATTTTTTGAGGGGTTTTCTAAATATAATTTATCTTTAGGTAGTTAGTTAACTAGTTAAAATAATTATAAATATGAGAATAGAAATTTTGGTGGGAGCAGCGCTTCTGGCACTTGCCAGCGCTGCACCCCAGTGGCCTTACAGGGACGCGGTAGCTCCTTATTATTATGGCTACCCGGGAAAGACACCGTACATGTATAGAGCTGCCAATGAGGAAGATGACGAAAGGGACGAGACTTATTTGGCAAGGCAGGATCTCAAAGTTGGAACGCAAGGAGGTAATCATAATAATCATAATCAGATATATTTACTCAAGAAATTCCGTTAAAATTGCTCCAATTTTGAAGGATAATTTCAGCAAAAATTTATACTTTTCCTTTCCAATTTTTTCTTCCGAAAAGAAAAGAAATGTGTTTTTTTCCTTTATGTCTGATTTCATTGTGATTTTTGTGTGATTACTTTTGTGAAGATGGTGGCTCTCGAGTGACGGTAATCGAGGATGATGAGAAAGCAGACGGGATCCGAGTGGTGGAAACCGGTTCGGCCAAACCAGTTGCTCAATCCGCTAACAATAATCAAAATCAAGGAGCTCAAGAGCAGCAGCAACAGCAACAGCAGCCAGCAATTCAGCAACCTTCCCAGCAACAGGGCGTTCAACCCTTGGCCGCTAATGCTAATAACAATAATGCTAATGGGCAACAACAAGCTAGTGGGCAACCTCTGACCGTCCAACTAACCTGGAGTTGCTGGTGGTCAACAACCTCCTGTGCGTAATCGCATGAACTAATCTCTTTTTCTTTTCTTATTTTATTTTTCTTTTTCATTTTTTTCATGAATTTTTCTTTTTTCATTGTTGCGTTCATAGCAGGCCTTCCCTCCAGCCCGTCCACCTCAAAGGAGACCAGCTCAGGTAGATGAGGATGAAGACGAGGAGGAAGATGAGAGTGAGGAAGAGGATGAAGATGCGGAAGACGATGAGGATAATGATGATGAAGATAGTGACGAAGAGGAAGATGAAGAGGAAGATGATAGGAGAAGGAATGATGCTGAAGTTGTGAACAAAGCTGATGTTTCTGAAGAAGCTTCTGCCCCAATTCTAGGATGAAGATAGTGACGAAGAGGAAGATGAAGAGGAAGATGATAGGAGAAGGAATGATGCTGAAGTTGTGAACAAAGCTGATGTTTCTGAAGAAGCTTCTGCCCCCGTCCGGAAACCAGTAAAACAGAAAGTTGTTGAGGTTGTTCAGAATGAAAGCACAAGTGATGAGCTTGTCATCCCAGAAGTTCCAGAGCAGGAGGAACAGCAAGTTGTTGTTGTGAAGCCGGTTGTGGTTAAACAACCTAGCCAATCTTCCGTTGTGAGCAATAAGGTTAATAAGAATAAGCAAGTTGTTCAAACTGCTGCTGGTNAAACAACCTAGCCAATCTTCCGTTGTGAGCAATAAGGTTAATAAGAATAAGCAAGTTGTTCAAGCTGCTGCTGGTCAAGCTGGAGGAAAACCGAAGAAGAAGCAAGGTCACACTCAAGCTCAAGCTGTGCAAGTTGCCAAGAAGAATGCTCAAAGTGGAGCTATTGAAGCTTTGGTTCCTGGATATGTTACTGATCAAGGAGAGGTTCTTGTGCCGGTTGATACTGTTACTGGAAGCCAACCTATCACTATTGTTCCAGGTGAAAAAATTAGACACAAAAACATAATTTGCTAATTTAACTTTTTGCCACTTTGATTCTTGCCAACATGATTTTTTGCCATTTTGAAACTTTTCAATAATTTAAATTTTGAACTATTTTAGACCCATTCAGCCGACCTTCCAGGATTGTCGGAGGTCCCAGACCAATTCCACAACGTTCTATTCCCAGAACACCCTCTCGCCAAGTGCCTTACTGGTACCGAAGCTCACCCGCCATGAACCCTTTGACTCAACAGGAAATGCGCCCAGTTCCCAAGCAATCTCTTTACAGCGCTGTCCCACCACCCGGCTCCATTTTCACTTTTGATGATGATGATGAGGACGTCGAGGAAGG
Organism: Orchesella villosa; assembly: GCA_036850725.1. Lineage (NCBI taxonomy): Eukaryota > Metazoa > Arthropoda > Collembola > Entomobryomorpha > Orchesellidae > Orchesella > Orchesella villosa. The sequence goes on along the minus strand of JAANSM010003638.1, from coordinate 4,207 downwards.
AACGAGACTGAGACAAGGTGAATACGATGAATATCTCGATGCTCCACCTCCCTATTACCCATTTGGTCGTCGCCACACAAAATTCTACTACCGTCCTCTTTACTAACTTGACTTTAATTGCACCTAGTTTTCACTTTTGCCAAGATTTTTTTTAAATCACTTCATTTCATTTTTTAAATGAGAAAATAAAGCTTTGTAATATTTATTCCAACCAAAAAAATCAACCTGATTCTTTCACTTTTTGCTTATTTCACATTTAAATCTCATAATGCCCCAATTTTTACGTTCTGCTCTTCAGATGGGGATGATGATGACGCCGCTTCGGATGAAGATGAGGAGGATGAGCAAGTAAGCACTACCCCAAGGCCAGTCAAAGTTCCTCTCGCCGCCGTCCCAGCTACCGGAGCTTCTGGTGAGGATGACGAAGCTGAACAACTCAACTTGATCAAGCCACCTTCATCCTACTCTCCAATCCGGAGGAGGAAGCCTTCCGCCACCTCAGGTGGGAACAAACAATCTCCCGGTGGAGACGAGGACTCAGAAGAAAGTGAAGAAGAAGAGGAGGAGGAAGATGAAGAAGACGAAGAAGAAGAGGATAATGATGATAGCGCCGCAGCAAGACGAGTTAACGCAATAACCCTTCCAGCAAATGGCAGAGCTAGAGGAAGGAATTACGTTGATGAAGAATACGTCTCATTTCCCCCCAGCCGATCACCAACTATTTTGGCTGTTGTCCAAGGGAAATTCTCAGGAGTAGGAGGACCTGGTGGACCTTACGGCCGCCCTGGTCCTATTTATAGCTCTGGAGGCTCCTCCCAAATCTATTCCTCTCCGAGTGGAAACCCTTATCAAAGATATGTTGTGAGGGTGACCCCAGCTAGACGTCCAGGTGGTGTTGGAGCTCTTCCACCTACATCTCAACCCCTCTACTACAGACCATATGGAGGTGGTCAATCATCTCCATCACCTCCAAGAAGGAAAGTCGTTCCCGTCGCAAGCTTCGACGTTTCCGTCGAAGACACTCGTCCAGACTCTGACGAAGAAGGGGATTCAATCTACTCCAGCCGACCAACTCCAGTGGTGAGCTCACCCCCATTTGTCTACAAGGTTCAAGGTCAACTCCAATCTTTTGGGGGGAGACCCGGATCCGGAGGACCAGGTGGACCTAGACCTTCTCTTGCTTATTACGCAGCTGCTTACGGAGTTGGAGGTGGGGACGGACCAGAACAAGGCCCTTATCCAGGCCCTTATTCAGGACCAGGTGGACCAGGACCAAGTTATTATAGACCCAGACCAAGACCTTCAGGTGGACCTTATTCTCAAGGAGGACCATCCTCTTCTCCTCACGGAGAATTCAATCCTTATGCCTTCCTTCAGCAAGCTTTTGGACCACCAAGACCTCGTCCAAGTGGAGGTAGTTCATCTCGCCCATCTCGTCCCTCTGGAGGACCTGGAGGTCCCCCTGTAATCATCAGGAAGAAACCTTCTGGAGGTCCTAATAGACGCCCACCAAAACCCCAATTGATTGCCGTCTACAATCCTACTGGAAACAGGGAATCTCCTGTTGATGAAGAATATTATACCTATGAAGTAGCAGAATCTGATGGAAAAATTACTACAGCTGGAGGTCCCAGTCGTCCCGGTTCTGGACCAAATAAGAGACCAACTGTCCACCGCAAACCGACTCCAGTTATTCAACAAAAGTATGTTTCTGAAGAGGAAGAATCTTCTGAGGAACAGTTGGTTCCTGGTGGCCCACCGGGTGGAGCACCCCTCCAAATTATTCCACATGGGACGGTGCGCAGAAGGGGCAAGCAGTTGGTGAAGCCTAAGAAGAATTCAAAGAAGAATAAGGCTAATAAGAAATCATCTTCTGCTCAAACTCAAGAGGATTCCGATCCTTTGGGAATTTTAGGAAAAATTAACAAATCTTCTAAATCCAAAAATCATTAAGAGAAGATAAAAATCAATTCTGATAAAAAAAAATTCTTGTTGGTCTTGTTGAAATTACAACTGTCTTTACAAAACTTTGTTCAATTTAATTTATATGATAATTAATTAATTTTTAAATGTTAATTATCTTGATATAATAATGCATTTATAAGCCAAATGTTTGAGGGGTCTCTAAAAATAATAATAAAAATCCACTTTTTTACAGAAAAATACCACTTTTGAAACTTGAAAAAAAGGAACTTATTTTTTCATATTATTTTTTTATGTATTTATTTATTTTGGCTCGTTTTCAACATTATCAGCATATGATCAGCACAGCTTCAAAAATTCCAAATAAAAATTATAACGGCTTGTTTTTCCCTTAAATCTAATTTTTAATTTCATCAAATATTCATTAATTACTTTTGTTCTTTTCACCCTCTTTTTTTACTGTTCAGCAGCAGCGTATACACTCGCATAGCATATTAATTAAAATTAATTTAATTTTACCTCTACAGTTTTTTTCAGTAAATATAATTTTCCACTACAAATAACAATACACATAATATTACATTATTACAAGAGCATATATCAGTTCCTATGATTATTTCATAATTATCATAATATATATTATAATTATAATATTTCTTAAATTCATTCTTTCCATAAATATTTACAAGCTAAATTCCGAGACGTTAAAGTTTCCCATCATTATTTCCCTTTCTTGAGATAAACAAAACGATCAAGTTGAACTAGAATCTTTCTTATCATAATCATAGAACTTTGAATCTTAATCCATTCCTTTTAAATTAATTAATTAAGAATTACCATCTAATTTTTTATCCTTTTCATAATTATTCATTACTTAACATGTTTTTCTACCAAATACAATAGTATTACTATAGGTTGATAAGGTTGATGATGATCATGATGATAAAAGGTAATAATTATCCTAATATTTGATAAGAAGATGATGATAAACACGACATTTTCTCTCTTTTACAAATTTACAATAACAAGAAGAGACGACAACGGACAACGACTTTTTCAACTTTTGAAAACAAAAAAAAACCTGACAATATTTTTCATAGTTCATATTATATTAATATTTTTTTGTAAATATAATTAATTTTTAATTTTTTAATTATATCATAATCATAGTGAATATCATATCATATCATTTTATATATCAAGTGTAATAATTGATTTCTTATCTTGTTCACGTACTACTACGTTCTGGTTTTGCTCATCAATTTATCATCAAATGTCAAGTCAAGAATTGATTTTTTGATCTCTGATCATCATCATCATCTCTCTACATTTTCTAGAAGCTGTAACTGAAAAGGAAACCAAAAAAATTGTCAGTAAATACAGCTTGAAAAATAGTATGTCATGATGACATTGTCATCATCATTTAATCGAGTTGTAGGTGGTAGGATAGAGTCTCTATAAAAAATATTGAGTCTTCTAACAGGAAAAGTTTATAATATCGAGATTTTTTAATAGTTAAAGCCATTTTTTCATTTTTCGGTATGAATTACGCAGAAGACAAAGACATGGGGTTAATTTTGAATAGAAGAAATAGAATTAGATTGAGTTGATGAGAATGAGAGTAAATATTGTAATTATTAATTATAATTATAATAACTATAGTTTATATTATAGCTTAATTTAATTTGTATAGGTTTGTTTGTCATCTTTAAATTAACTTAAATTAATTAATATAATTAAAATTACCAAGGTTTATGACAATGAAGGTTTCTGGAGAGAACGGAGCGAACATCTTGAGTGAATCTTAGTGCGTCAAGCACAGGGAGCAAGTTGAGTAGGGCGGTGTCAGTGGGGTCACTGAACCAGGACTTGATGGGCATTGCATTCGCAGGATATGATCGATACGCTCCCGGCGAGTTGTCCAGGATGAAGATAGAGCTGAGGTCGTGGGAAATATTGGACAAGTCTTTTGTATACGAGCCCAGCTCAAGGGTACAATGCTGACGGTAGTAGCGCGTTTGCAGGATTTTGCGGTTGCGATCCAGCTTGTCGGCCACCCCTGCAAAAAAATAACATAAAATTATCCACATTCGACATTCAGCATTTATTCAGTATTATAACAATTTTTTATTTGACTTTTTTTTGCTTACCAGCGCCGTAGATCTCCATCGATGCTGTAAAAACAACGAGATCGTACCACTGGCTGACCACGTCCAAAAAATAGTCTACGTGTGGACGCTTATGAACAAAGAAGCGAACGGGGTGACGCTCTATTGTCACTTTT
>JAANSM010003637.1:0-12534 GCA_036850725.1 Orchesella villosa | reverse complement strand
ATGTTTCATTTCACTTCACACAAAACAGAAATGTGTTTTCCTTACACATGCAGAACATAACGGTTTGAAATTAATGGTCGTTTTAGTCCTCATTTTCTGGTGTTGTACTAGCAGTTTTTTTGCTGTATTACTGCCACTCTTACTCCGAGATATTTCAAAATGCCTCGTGTGGTATCATCTTAATAGAAGTAGAACATGCATAAGGCACGCTGTTCTCCGTCTCCGAAGAGAGTAAAAGGAAGTTGTGGAGTGTGTGCATATACATTTTATACAATGAAGAAAAAGTACAAGTGTGCGTGGAGAAATTCCATCTCGTAATTTTTATTTGGTGATTAACTGGCTACACACATGAAAATCCGTGATATGATACATATAAAAGAGTAATATCCGACAGGTAACCACTTCTTTGCAAGAAAACATTTGCATAGTTGGCTTGTGTAAAAGATGGATATTATATTATTTAATGGGAGATTGTATTAGTTTTTTTGTTGCTTATATTATTGCATATTATATTGCTCCAGGACTACATGGCACACGACCCTTTCATTATGATTATGGTGATGAGAATTTTAAATGATGATGATGATGGAGGAAATTACGTACGATATGGTATGTGCGCTACAATTTGAACATTTGAAGCATGAATAATTTTTTTTGGGGGACGTTTTTTAGAGCTGATAAATTACCTCGACTCAAACTTCCAAATTAATGAATTGGGCTTGTGATGTGGTGATAAAATATGCAAAGTAGTAAAACACAATGGCAGAAATTTTTATCAAGTAATTAAGAAATGAATTATATGCTTAAATTGAAATTATAAATTCCACGAAAAAAAATTCGAAAAAGCTTTTGGATTTTCTTTGGCTTTGCTTTGGGTGAATTTTCTTTCATTTTCTTGAAGAAAGGAGAAGGAGAGGAATCAAAAGGTTGAAGGTGGACATTAATAATAACGATAACAATTATTTCCTTCAATACTCCAAATTCTAACTTTACCCCTTTGAAAGACTAAACGTCCACATCCACCTGTGTCACAAATCAAAAAGACTTTCATTTTTTTCTGAGAAACCCATTTCTATCCTGAATCCTGATGATTCAGTGAAATGGAAAAGTCTCTATTGAAATCACAAGCCTTTTCATACTCACAAAACAAGTGTACAATCTGTTCTTTTGGGACTGTTGGAGGTAGAAAAATCCAAAAAGTCAAAGTCAGTTTCAGTTAAAAGCGGAGCAAGAGTGGGATTGTTAAAAGCTTGAACATTGAAGAAAAGCTTCCCCATCACAAAAAGCTGGTCATGTTTTTGTGGTGTGTGGAATAATGAGGGAGATTAGTATGCATATGAGTGAGTGCTAATAACCATGTAAGTAACTCATAGAGAATATTGGACCATTACTGTTTATGTTCAAGTGTTAAATGAGTAGGGTCATTTGGGTGGTCAACTATCATCAACATGCCTCTCTCTCTCTCTCCTTTTTTACTATTACCAACATCATTTCACGTCTCATATTATCCTTTCAATTGCCATTACTCCTGTTCCCGTCATTTCAATTCTTTTCACTAAAAAAGTTGACTACCATCACCATCATGATGATGATCATCATCAACCTCCACAACAGCACTAAAAATTGTTCCACGAAAAACAGGCAGATTATAAAAAAGCCACTAGACACTAGAGAACATGTTAAAAGTTCCTCCCTCCTCCTCTTCTTCTCTTATGCATTTGAAATTTGAAATGCTTTATCACATCTCTCTACCATCTCACCCAACACAACACAACACATGTCTACATATGTCATACACCAACATTTTTTTTACCTATTTACATAAAGACTACTGGGAGAAAAACGGAGGGATTATATATTATATTACAAGGTGCCTAAACATGTCGGCATTTCCCTTATAGATAAGTAATATTCATTTCATTTCAGGTTTTAAATATTTTAGAACATTAACACAATATGCATAATATTAATATTTTTTCTTTCAATACACATAAAAACCTTTAAAAGGTTATTGTATGGGAGCCCAACCTATATTGTCATCATCATTTTCCCATGTCATTTACAACGATTGAAAAATGATGTTCTTTTTTTTCAAAAACACAATATTCCCCTGTGAAAAACAATGTAAATGCCCTCTCTCTCTATCCCTAATTCAGCCTGTTTTTAAATTGCAATTTTTCTCCTTGTTTTTCATACCTGCTCATTGTTCAACATTTTTGCAATAAATATCCTGTCGGTCAAAAGCATTGACGAAGAAAAAAACAGAAATATTATGGCATTACATATTGAACATAAGCACAAAACATGTTAAATATTCGCGTATTTTGTATATGAATATGCACAGAGAACAAGTAGTTTTTGGTACATTTTATTATTCATTTTAAGAATGATGGTGCAATTCTCATTCTCAAATGTGACCATGCCATGGCCAAAAAACTTTTTTTTATTCATTTTGGATTTGGATTGCTTAAGTTTGGTTAGATTTTGGGTTGCTCATCGCTCCTCTTGCTCTTGTAAAAAAGTGTGTAGTACACCAGATTCTACATGAAATAATACAATGTTCAAATATATCATTTGTTTCTTTTACGTGTTGTCTTGTGTTGTGTGTGATGTTCAATGTTCTGCTCATCTCATCAAATGAACAATGTATTCAAGTTGTAAAAGCAAAAGGATTGCTCATTGCTTCACTCACTCGGCCATCACCTGAGCTTGTAGTACAATGAGCAAACTTGTGTTTTTGAACTGAATCCTTTTTTCCCATTTAAATTATCTATTATGATAAAACTTTCTTCTACAACACCGAACCAATATAATATTAACATGTGTATGCGTCATATTTAGTTGTTAAATAAGTGTAATTCCCATTTCATTTTGATGCTTTACTACAAGTTTATATATGCATCTCATTCTTGTTGCATTACAAAGCATTTTTCGGTAATCACAATGAATAAATTAGGGAGATATATATAATATAATATTATTATAATGGTAACAACAATCATTGATGGGTATCATTTCATTGTTGGAAAGGAAAAGGACCTCAATACTTTTCTCTTTCGCAATTACCCAGCTATACTCTCTTCTTCCAAGTTGGTTGGGAGATCTGTGGGCTCTCCCAAGAAAAAATTATTAAGGACATGACATTCATCCCGTTTATATATAAACTTTTTTTTAAAGAATGTTCATATTTGTCTCACGTACTCGGAGCCACTTGCACGTAGCCACGTTTACTACATCACTCCTATGAATATGTATACACGAATGGTAATTATGATGATTTGATGATGATGGTTCCTTCCTTAGTGCTTAGAAGAACTTATATGTATAGCTATATACGATGTTAATAGAAATGATGATGACCATCATCATCTGCATCATATTATGTTTTTCTTGTAGTAATAATCATAATAATAATTGAAATGAGGAATGACGAGGCATTTTGAGAAAATAAGAACTCCCTTATCGTAGCCTTCCTTTCAATGTTTCAAGTTTCAATGCATATGATTATAGCTATGCTATATGCTATATGCTTTGGCATGCCAGCCCGGCCAAGGGAGATAAAAAAAAGGGTTATGTTTTGCTGGGCAAGCAGTCATGTTTATAAACAAGCTAGAAAGAAAGAGAGAGAGAGAAGACGTAAGTTGCACTTACATTTGTATAGGTAGTTGGTAGTAGGTAATATGTAATAATCATAATAATAATTGAAATGAGGAATGACGAGGCATTTTGAGAAAATAAGAACTCCCTTATCGTAGCCTTCCTTTCAATGTTTCAAGTTTCAATGCATATGATTATATAGCTATATATGCTTTGGCATGCCAGTCCGGCCAAGGGAGATAAAAAAGGGTTATGTTTTGCTGGGCAAGCAGTCATGTTTATAAACAAGCAAGAAAGAAAGAGAGAGAGAGAGAAGACGTAAGTTGCACTTACATTTGTATAGGTAGTTTTGGTAGTAGGTAATAACCATCCACTTGCACGATAACGCACCCTTTATGCTCAAGATACTTTATGATATTATATTATGATGATGATGATACTAACTTTTTGCTCTTTAGTCGGTACTTTTTTTGGAGGAAATCGCGTCACTCTTTTCTTCACCTTTAAAAATTCCTCTTCAAAAAAATCTCTTTTGAAGAGAGTATAAACAGCCACTTGACTTTGGACTTCCTTGGCTTTTTTGAGTGAGTATCAAGTACCATCATCATCATCATCATTTGAAAGATTAAATGGTAAGTATTTTAAAGTTTATGAAAATGGGAATGGTGGAATTTCCATTTTTTTAAACAAAAGTGCATCTTAACATCAGAAAGAGCTTCCGCCCATTCCCCCCATTAAAAACGTTACTATTATGTGATGAAATGAATGAAAAGTTTGACTTTTTAAATGGCTGAAAGAAAATGAAATGAAAATGATTGTATTTTGTGGTTTGAAAGCCAATGGGAGGAAAATATAATTGTTGGTGATATTAAGTGTCCCCATTTTCAAGCTTTTATTTAGATGCTTTGATGGTAATCTCAATGGCTTTAGATCCTCCTTCAAAAAATGTATAAGCCAAGAGCCAAACCAAAGCGCATAAACCACAATATACAATGATAATGATAATTATTGCTCCTCTCGTAATTTACGGGCTGAACTAGTCGGAGATGGCTATGAAATGCGTAGCATCTCCTTCAAAAAATGTATAAGCCAAGAGCCAAACCAAAGCGCATAAACCACAATATACAATGATAATGATAATTATTGCTCCTCTCGTAATTTACGGGCTGAACTAGTCGGAGATAGATGGCTATGAAATGCGTAGCAATAAAGATAAAGAGGAAAAGGTGTTATCCGTTTTTGAGAATGACGCAAAATGTATAATTTATACGGAGCTGGTTTTCAGTTTTGAAGCAATCAACTAATTAAATGGGATGGTGGATAAATAAAGGTTTATTTTGACTCAACAGGTGAAATTATAATTAGTAGCGGAGGAGCATTGAAAATAAAACAAAACACAAAAACATTTTATTTTGTGACTTTACTGTTGAAAATATAAAGTGGAGATTAGTACTTTCTTCAACAACTCAAAGTGCATTTAAATATCGTAAGACAGAAGATATAGTTGATGGTTTTACAATGTAACGATTTATTTATTTCACTTTCGGGGCAAAGGAATTCATTTTTACCGATGCCCTAGCCCAACCTTAATTTTAAGTCTTTTGCTGGAGAAATGAAATGAAACGAGAAAACAACATACATTTTATTTTCCTTATCCAAAAACAACAACGTATAACATCACATTTCAGCTCGGGAAAGCTATCAACATCAACCGAAAACCAAACCAATATAATTATAAATCTACCTTGTTTTGTTCATCGGGTTAAACTGGATGTGACTCTCCTCTCAGCTCAATGGACATTGTGGCTTGGATTTTGGATACCAATAATTCCTCTAGATAACATGTTTACGCTTTTGTGGTGTGCTTGTGCGAACGATAATGATAGTCATCATCGTTGTCATCATGGGAATTGGACGGGATATACATAACATTTATAGGAAAGTTGAAGGTGCACATCTCACGGAAGAGGTGAGAAGGAGGAGAGAGATGATAGATATTTTAAGAGGATATAAAATTAATATATAATTTTATATTATATTCTCTTTACAAAACAAAACTACGAGGGTTTTCCATTTGAAAGCTGTCGTCATCAATGTCGTGTATACTTAATAATGTCCCAAAAGAGAAATATATATTTATGTAAGCGCAACAGCAAACCAGTCATCAAAATTAAGGCTCTACAATTGACAATGCCCCATATATTTATAACACATTTAATTTTACCTCAACTCATGCATTGATATCTACTTATCTATATCTACCTATAATTATCGACAATGTCAAAATGAGAACAAAAGGGTTTTACTTAAAACTTAAAACTGAAAGTATGCCCATTAAACTCACAATGTTATATAAGCTTCAGCCAAGTATAATATTTTTGGTACTAAATTTTAGTGGCGGCTTTTACATGATGACGCTGTCTTCACTCCTTCCACTTCCAACCTTCTCTCACCTGAAGAAAACTTATTGTCTTGTTGTCGCCGTCTGAAACAAAAGGTTTCATTTTGGTCGCGTTTTCAATTCTTAAATACACATTGTAGAACGAGCGCATTAATGTATTAAAACATTTTCCTCTTAAGATATTAAGACGATGAAGAGGATTGAAGTTTGAAGAGGTCCACTGGGATATTTGTAAACATGTTTCACATCATCCGAAGAAATCCATCTACTTACTTGCTTACTAACCCAAATAATATCGTTGTGAGGGATCTCTCTCCGTGTAACTTGTGACCTAGCCTTTTAGCCTAACCCAATAATACACTTTTGTTATAGATGTTGATGTTCATCCTCATAAAAGTTAGGTTGTGGCGTTGGCTCGTTGGCACATTAAAAGTATCAAATTTAATGTCCTTCCCCAAATATCCTTAATCTCTATAGTAAGGAAGAGTGAGAGCGAGCGGTTTTGGGAAGCGCAACACAGAAGATGTTCCAATCATAATGATAATACTTTTATCCTTGATGATGGTGTTGATGTGATGATGACGATCTGGTGTTGCTCTTCTGTTTGTCTACGAATTTATCCCTATTCCTCCTCCTCTAACTTAAACCTTTTTGTTTTTAGCTTGAGTAATGATGGGAATAAAGCAAAGGCAACGGCCGACCAAGATGATGATGACGACGTCGTTGCCACCAACATAAAGGATATTCGAGCCGGTGATGCAACCTTAATGGGAACTGTAAATCTCAATTACTTTACCTTATTATAAGATAGCGCAGTATATATATATAGTGTGTCTGCATCTGCAACTGCATCTCTCTGCGCGACAAGAAGAAGAAGACAGACACGCCAAATATATGAGGCAAGGCGAAGGTGAAGAAGGTTTGATGATAGGATTGAGGAAAGATATCATGGAAAATGATACAACATTATATGAACGTTTTTCTGTCTAAAACTGGAAATAAATATTATTCAGACTTGGAGAAAAGAAGAAGAAGGGGAAAGAGAGACAAGGAAAGAAACCTTATATAGCATATTTTAAGTTTCATGTGTCTCCTAATTCTCCTCATGTTCATGATGATGTTGATGATGATGATCAAGTAATGGATTGGACTATATCAAAGCCTTGTTCAACTAAATGTAAAACCGCAAGCAATAATACGACTAATTCTCACAAGACATAAATTTTTCCAAGAAGAGGAAAACAACAAACAAGTAGATAGGGAAGATCCTCGAGAGTACATGAAGCTTTATTAAGATTTGAGGCTATATTATCATCGAATATCATCATCATTTGCTACCGGCGACCGATGCTGATATACCAAAACGAAAAACGCACATGTTTTTTTGTCTCGACCTCTATCATGACTATCAACTATGGCTCCTTTCTTGCTTATTGCTCATGTTCATGTTGTTCTACTTGTTCCCTAGATAGTTGGATGCTTTTGGCACGGATTAAAGGAAATGCGAGTTGAACATTGAACATTTATCCTTTCTGATAGTTTTTTCCTAAAATGCATTAGCCTTATACCTTATGGGCTAGCTTCTTGGTATTACTTAGGAAAACTAGGGAGGAATCTGGAGTGGGCTGAGTGAGTGATACAATTTTACAATTCTGATAATGACAATGTCGACGAATAATCCGGTATCAGCAAGCCCTTACCTGGCTTGGCCTGGCCTGACGACAGAAAGGATTTGGGAGAGAAAGGGAAACGGAAACGTTTTAGCAGGCGACCTACTACAAGACAAACTTAAAGCTTATAGCTGTTTCCAACTGGCGCATGGTGCCTGTCGTCCATGTATATGATATTCACATGTTTATATTTGTTACTTAGACATGGCTAGTTAAACCTTTTTTTAAATGTTAATCATCTCCCCAAAACAAATTAACTTTTCAATGTTAAACAAGTAAAAATAAGGATGAAAATGAAAGAACACCTGAGAAGGTAAGTAATATAGTGGGGCTTTAAGGCTATGTTCAATGTTGTAGAGTTGTAGCTGTAGCCACGCTTAGCATTTGTGTTTATTTGTATATGAAATGCACTCAAATTACTTAGGAAAAATGTCTCTGATAAAATTTCCATTAGCACGAAACCATTATGATAGAGGATAGACAAGAACACGAGGACATGGACAGTCAATACAGATGTGTGTAAAGTAGTATATATGAAGGAACAGGCGGCATTTTGTTATTGCTTAATGGCTCAACCATTTTTACATTTTTGGTGATATAGTTCACACAATGTTGTAAAAATCGTGTGTAACTAAATAAGCCGTTTTGTACACAGAAAAAAGTCTTTGTCGATGTTGGTTTTTTGGTGTAATTGTGTGTATGTGTGTGTCATGGTGTTACTATTTTAACAGCCGGCATTATCTCTACATGTGATTTTTTTTATTTGGAACGAAAAATACAAAAATATGACTCAAAAAACGAAAGAATGGTTTAAGGGTACTTTTTTTAAATAGCAAATTGCAATGTTATAAAAGAGAGCAGTGCACTGCTGCTGTCACTGGTCACTAAAATATGGACATGGACAAGTTTATAAACTGAGCTCAATATATACATAATATTCTCATATTCCACTCAATATATACACACTTTTTTAGTTGTTTGTTATCTTGGAATTTTAAATGGAATGAAATCAACAATCATGTCGAAATGTAACCTGTAATTTTACTGGAAAATATTGTAACTACAAGTTTATCAAGAAGGGAAATCAAAAGCTTGATTTTCTTTTGGAAAATTTGTGTGTGCCTCGCAGCCTCAAGTTGTGCTAGTGCTATTACTTGCATTTTACACACTGTACTTTTTTTTTGGCTTGGCATGCCCGATTATGATGAAAATGATGATGATGATGACATGTGAGAATATCGTAATTATGTTCATACATTTTGGGCATTAAACGCTGGAGAGAATCATTCAATCACGCAACTGCCTTTTCAGTTTGGTTGAGGTTTTGAAAGCAATATTATATTAGCGATATATAGTTTGCTTATGAATTGTATATATTTTTTTGTATCGGATCGCATCACATTGCATGTTATATGCTACATTGTATTCTTGTATTTTGTACAGGAAAAAAACTTGTTTTTAACCCGTATTATTAATGGTGGAGCATGGGCAATTTAGATTCTACCAGAAAAAGCATCAATCTATCCATCCATATTTGCTTTACACGAAATAAACTTATCAAAATCATTTTGACTTGAGAGAGAGAGAGAGAGAGTTGAGAGGGAGCCCTTTGCGTTTTCGCCTAATCAAGACGTATACATATTAGTTATGCATGCCAACGCCAAGCAAACGAAACCAAAGCCAATTCTGCCAATTTAATATAAATGGCTGTGGCATGCTCTTTCGCACCAAACAATTTTATGCAAATGAGTTTCTAAAGAAAATATAATAAACTTTTCCTCCGTGCCCCGCTTTCAGTCAGGTTTTTTCTGAGAACTTTATTTTTGAGTGGGTTGCTCTCTGCTTCTGCTGTTGCCTTTTACTTGAGCTTTGAACTGCATGGAAATGAAATCAGTTCACATCAAGTTTTGAGTATTCAGCATTGAGCTTTTAGTATTTAATACGATTCAAACTTGTGATAAATGGTTCATTTCATATCGCCAAATATGGAGGCTTTCAACATGCAACACATGCAGCGTTAACAAGCAACTTTTGAATTGAAAAGGATTAGCATTTTATATTTCCCTTTCTCTCTGCCTTGTTGCTCTCTCCTCAGAGGACCTCATATTGAACTTAATATGCACATTATTTGTTTTAAAACGAATAAATCATAGAACAAGCTATATATTTCGTAAAAGCCTGTCTTAACCAAGTTATTATGACCATTTGGGAGACAAGTGAAAAGGCAGGTAAAAAAAGTTTTTAGCAAAAATGTTTGAAGGCTACATGACATGAAACCATGCTCTTTTATTAGGCCTAATATAATGCATATATGTGTGTAGCTCAGCCTATATAAAGAGCTGAGAATGAGCAGTGTGTGTATGTAACATGTCATTAAAAATCATTCATATTTTTCTTCTCCCAAATAATTTTTCCCAAAAGGGTCATTTGTACGCGTAGGAAGATTGATTGATGGGCAGAGCAGAAAGAGAGTGAGGAAGAATAAGAAAAAAGTCTGGGGGCTTCTGGCAACAATATGCTCAGCTCGGACTACCGATCTCGTTCAACTTGATCACACCTTGCCATACAAAAAAATCTAGTATACTATTATTATTTCTTATTAATGTTCGTGTTTGATATAGTTCCATGCCAAGTCAAGACAGAAACAGAAACCTAACACACATTCCTTCATAATCATCATTGTATTTGTAGGTATAATTTATTATAGAACATATTTTCGCAAGCAATAACGCAACAGGGGGAAAGAAAGCTGTCACAAAAACTGCCTCAAATGTGTGATTGAGTGACTACCTTATTTTGGACTTGGATATGCAAGTAATGACCACCAAAATCTTCATAATATAGCAGTCAGCAATAGGTGTAGTACATGTATGAAAATCATGTACTTTTTTTCATAACAATAAATGATTAGTTGCGGACAAGAAATGAGTATACGGGAAAAGAAAGACAGAAAGAAAAGAACAACATAACTCTAAACTCCAACTCGCTAATAAACCCTTTTTTGAAGGGAAAACGGATGAGAGAATGTTGCGAAATAAAATGAATTGATTGAGCCCTATAGTTAGCATTGTATAAAGGCGATATAGACAGACAAACAGAGAAGAATGTCAATTAGAACAAATGATTTCTTATGTATTTACATTTACTATATGTACCTAAGTAGANGTATTTACATTTACTATATGTACCTAAGTAGATTGGGGTATAGTCAAACGTCAAGATTATAATGGAAAGGACATGTGTTGGAATAAAAATGATGGGATGAAAATGAACGAGGTTGTAGTACAAAGTGGACACAAGATTTTCTCTCGTAGTATGAAGATGAATGTCGTACATTACTTTGGTTGTTGTGTGATTATGTGATGTATCCAGCAAGATATGCATAATAGACATGGATAATTTTTGTACCCTGCTGATTCAATGTTGCCAACAGGCTGATGTACTACTGCTACTACCACCGTGAATGAAAAAGCACATATTATATACACTTTTTTGTTTTCTTTTTGGCTTGTGAACATTTTTTTCTCGTCTTTGGGTTGAGTGACTGTCAATACATCCCAAGTCATCTCATTAGTCATCTTCATGCACTGATTGACAATGATAAGGAAGGTTATATGATGGGCCACCTAATTGGAAGACTATGACAGGAATGAAAAAGAAGAAAGGTTATGTTTATATAGCGTTGTTTTGCTGTGCATTGATCTAGGAGACTGGTACTCTGGCTCTGTGGCTCCAAATTGCTTAAGTCGAAGTAGGTATAAGGAGCTTGAATTCATGAGCGTTGAGCATACATTCCTTCTTGTCCATGCCAGAGACAGACCATGATGATCAAAATGACTACAATAGAGATAACATTTGCTCACGGTTAGCTAACCAAAAATGAGCCTATTTTCCTAATGTTACAAGAGAAGGAGGAGGTTTGTTTATATTCATGATAGATATATATATATGTTGTAGTTGAGGAAAGAAAAGAGTTTAGAATTATCAAAAGAATGATGATGATGGCAGAAGTTGTCTTGTTCCAACAGATAGTTAGTAATCATTAATGCACTCGTTGACAATTGGTATTTGCCTGTCATTTTTCTTCTCTGACCTGTCGTAACGTAAGTCATGTCTTGCTTGCACTTGAGACGAGTTCCAGTGGTTTGGGTGATGGTGATGAATTATCTGAAGGAGAGCAGACGAGCAGGATCGTAACTGTGCTTGCGTATACTTACGATTAGTGGTAAGGAATTTATATATAGCGTAACAGATTAGGTCATAATGATATTACTACGTTCTAGTTCCACTACGGTTAAATAGTTTGAAATTTTAGTAATAAAATTACTTCCCTGGATATGAATGTGATTTTTATACAGTTTATGAGTGAATTTGACGTTTCTAACAACAAGGGATATATCATTGTAAATTGTAAACTGTACAGATCTGCTACCCGTCTAATTGTGATTGCGCCAGATATAATTTGGTAGTGTAAAATGGAGTCAGTCAAATGGCTAAGTATTGGATCAACTCGGAAACTGTTTGTACAAATACAAATCAAGAATCCAATAATAATTATTTTTACTTCTACACCTAATATGCAGGTCGATTTTTATCAGTCCATAACAAAAAACGCTTTGTGAATATATATTGGACTCATAGTTTTATCAAATCCAATCTTTAGAAATGCTATAATTCCATAGCTATATTATATACAGTCTATAGCGTCAAATATGTGCATTTGTGCACGCTCGTGTGGGGTGAAACACGATTTAAATTCTATTCGTTTAAAAGAATGAATGAAATTCCAAATAAATACTACCCAAAAGGTATTTCCTATCAACATGACTTTGATTTGAAAAGTGGATATTACTGAATAAAGAGTCA
>JAANSM010003636.1:0-12540 GCA_036850725.1 Orchesella villosa | reverse complement strand
TTATGTCCAGAAGCATCTTTTAAAAAACACTTTAAGTAGCACTTTATATTAATCCAATTCACAGTGACAGGTAAACTGCGCAAATACTAGCTTTTATGCATTGGGTTATAAAATAACTACGTATGCTACAACAATGTTAATTTGTGATTTGAAAAACACAGGTACACATCCATACTTTGATACAGTTTCCTGAGAAAATTTAAGTGACTTCTTTGGGTATACCAACCATATATGTACTTTGCGTAGTTGCATATATACTTCGCAAAAGAATGTGGATATGCCAGAGTCACAAATAGGGATACATGCTATTATATGCTGTGCAATACTGATGATGAGATTTGCTTGTTGAGCATTCTCAAGCCTTTTACAACGCATATTGAATATGAAAACTGTAACTTAACACGGATGATATTACAATACGATGCGATAACTCACGCCAAGGCAAAGTGAACAGTGTGGCTGTTTAAATAAAAGGGCAATTGGCAAAGCACTGTACCGCCTACTTTCTCATCGTCACATCACTGTGATAAATTGATGATTCGCATGAGAAACTGTCCCATACGTCTCATCCTTAGTTATAACATCCCTAATTATGCAGATATATATGACTACCTGCCACACATGTTTATGCAAATATAAAGTATCAAAAAATCATTTCTCTTGAATGATTACGAGTCGCTTCTTCACTTTTCAGCCTGCTATCAACAATAAGATATATGTATATATATATATATTCATATATAATACGAAGCTGGGAATGTCATGTTCATAATGGAAGTGACTTGGCTACTGCTCCTGAGATACTGAAATTAAACGCTTGTCATCTTCATCAGAAAAATATCTTCCCTGACGTATTGACAGCGCTACTGCTTTCGTTTTCAGATATCGTTTATAAGATGTGTGTAAAGCTATTATGTTCATTTTTATCTGATCACTACACCAAACATACCTAGCTTTCTTTCCTTGTGAATCAACGGCCTTGTCTCTGCATCCATGTTGTTGGTATATATATTTTTTATTGTGAATCAGAAAGAAGCTTCTGGCTACTACTACTACCACTTAACCACTTCAAGTACTCAATTCATATTTCCACAAGGTGGAATGCAACCCTGTTATCAGCATGAAAGAAGAGAAATGCCGATTCGGCATAAGCATTTAATGAGCAATTATAGGTATGTAATGTGACAAGTAGTATAATAATGCTAAGGTCGTGTCATTTAACTACCACCTTCTTTCTGATACATTTCCCTATTCAGCAATCCGTGAGAAAACAGTTGTCCATTTAGTAAGTAGTACCCTAACCTAAACCACAATATAAGTAGCGTAGTCAAAATTGAATGGCATACTACTGTGTATAATTATTCATATCATAAGTATAAAACGCATGGTGCGCAACTTTAAAAGAAAAACTAAATTATGTGAGGTCTTGCACGTTACTACTCAACTCCCGGAAAAGAGGAAGTTGCAAATTAGAGTATGCATATAAAAACACATGCACAGTAATTAAACTATGAAACACTAATAAGTTATAAGAACACTTGGTTGCAAAATATATTTTTAATGGATATCCAAATAGTAAAAGGAAATGACAATGATGCTACTTCAGTGGGAGAGATCATTATAATGTTGGACTTATGACATACATTACAACTTGCGACTAAGATTGAGACACGGATACGTTATTTTTATAATTAAAGATTGGTGGATTCAATGGATCCATTGTGATGTTATCATATAGACTAAAGCCAATTAAACAGAAGTGGTACATGAACAAAATTATCTATTCTCTCATGATTCCGTATAAAAACATAGAACAGCAAAACAATTTTCATGTTGAATTAAAAGTGACATAACGGGTCAAAACATTACTTCTCACTTGAACTCTAGAACCACTGGATTCTTATTTTGACAATTCAGCATCGAAACAAGGGATTATATCTTCTTCAAACAGTTCAATTGAATACAGCCACTGCCTTTATAGAATATTGAATAAAAGAGACTCCCTATTTTGTACTATTGGTTTCCATTTTCAATGGACGTCATAGTTTTTCATGCAATTTATTCAGTCACTGCTCATGAATGGAAGGACAAAGAAGGCGTTTTCATGCACCGTGATTTTTGTCGAACAACACAAGGAAGAATGGTGAATTTACATGATGAAACTCAAGAGAGATGAGTACATTTCTACTCAAAGAAAACTACCAAAAGGACAATTCACAAATGATTGCGTTGCATCTGCAACCTGCATGCCCACCATTGATTGGTAGTATAAAATTCTCTGTATTTGGCAAAACAATACTTTATTTAGCACCATCACCTTTTACTACCTTATAATATAATGGGATTTTAAAGCATTAGCTCTATTTTTGTTCTCCTATTGCAAGTGTAGTCACATACACAGGTTCAATAGCACACAAAAAGGTCTATTTTTTAGGACATTTTTTGCTGATTGACTCAATGTTTACGAGGTACATACTACGAGGTAGTCTACTCATGTATGTATTCCCTTCATAGCCACATTTTTTCTCTTCGGTTGCTTGCAAGCATTATAATATAACAAGTAAAGTTACAATAACAATGAGACAAGAAGCCAAAAAAGAGGAATTGAACAATCNAACAAGTAAAGTTACAATAACAATGAGACAAGAAGCCAAAAAAGAGGAATTGAACAATCTTCATCAAGCAGTCACAGGGTTTCTCACGATCATTTCCAAAAAAGAGTCCACAACTAAGGCAGTATTTGAGAAGATTACCCAAGAAGAAAAGGAGGCGATGAACAGTGAGTGCAAAAAAAATTTGGGAAGGGAATGCAGAAATAAAATGAAAGAGTAAGTAACAAGTCAGAAACAGATATTCTTGAGTATCCTACACTGTACTAATACTCTTGTAGGATTCTAAGAAGGAAATGGTAAATTTGGGGAATTAATGCCATTGTTATACTCTTTCCTCAAGTCGAGTACAGTAACTCGTTTGATTTAGATTGCTTCTTATATGAATGTACATATTATACCTGTATTCTGCACGTAAACCTCCCGTCGTGTCACAACTTATTTACATATTTGACGAGCATTATATTAGCCGTACTGAAATCGACCACGAGAAAACAAAGAAATTTCAACGAGAGCATTAGTGATTCATACCTTTGCATATATGTATTTGTATCGACCTCCCTATGTTGTCTGTCATGTCATGA
The DNA here is from genome assembly GCA_036850725.1 of Orchesella villosa. Lineage (NCBI taxonomy): Eukaryota > Metazoa > Arthropoda > Collembola > Entomobryomorpha > Orchesellidae > Orchesella > Orchesella villosa. The sequence continues at coordinate 9,347 of JAANSM010003636.1, read as the reverse complement.
GCTAATCTTGTACGGAAGCAAACCAAGTAAAAATGCGACTAAATTTTGCCTATGATAAATAATGCAATGCAAGTTCCTGCGTCAAGCATTATCTGGAGATAAAGTAAAAAAAAAGGCTTGTTATAAGTTATAATTTATGCATACATATATGTTCTTTGCGTGTATGAAAGTAGGTACACTGGATGGATCTATAATGAACTCATTAACTGTACAAGGTTTGCATATAAAAGTATATAGTGAAATCTGCCTCCTACAGAGTGTCAGGAAGAAAATAACAATTCACTGAATACAAGAAGGAGGAGGTTAGATAGTAAAATGTCTTGCTCGATATCAACAAGAAGTCAAGGATGTCTAACAGGACCTTGATTTTGATCATGGGAACTCGGATGCTTTATTCTGTGCATTTCATATTTCAAAATAAACACTGGCTTTATACATTATGTGCGCTCCCAATATTCAATTATCATCATTAGAATTAACTAGATACTTACAATTGTACATTTACAAAAAATATGGGAAAATTCAAGCTTAGATGATGAACCATAGTGTACAGGAAGAAAATGACTTTGTAAAGACTGGTTTGGTTGGGCCAAAAATCGTAACTCTTTTAAAAAGAAATTTGATGTGCCTACAACGTTTTTCTCACTAATTATAGATCATCATGATACACCATAACCTCAACAAACATCACACCTTCAATCATCACTGGAAGCATTAGCATGGAACAGGAATATAATTTTACCCAGCTCTTCGTAAGTTTTTGTTTGGAGGGTAAAAACTCCAAGGTCGAAGAAATGGATTCATGTTGCTCAAACCAACTATTAAAAGAAGCAATGCTTACACGCTTAACATTCTAAATATATCATGAAAATAATTAACTCAGTCCATCCAAATTACTGCATCCTCAAAATCTAAACTAACACTTTCGAATAAGACTAGCCGTCATTGCTTAAATTGACTTGAAGAGTATAAATCATACTGTCTGTCATAAACCTCAGCAAATTATTCCGCCTTAACTTGCGATCATGTTACAATAGCTGAGAGATAAACACTTCTACGCCATTAAATGACAGGGCGTTTAAAAGTAAACATTAGGCAGCATGAAATCAAAGATATAATAGGTAAAAGGTATAGGGCATATCAGGCAGATAGATGAAGGAACTATACAGTCAGCAACCTGGAACACCTTTAGATGTAACTCCTCTGGATGAATAAAATGATTCTTTAACACATTCTATAAAAAAAATTTCATTTGCTCAACATCCGTATCAAAACGGACAACAGCATGGTACGCTTCGCTCACTAACTTATGCAATGAAGTCAGGTGGTATCCGCTATAAAAGTCATAATACAATGCAAGTAACAAGAAAAACTATGCTCCACCTGCCACTTTTCTCCCTACTAAATAAGTATAATCAGTCTGACTTTTCTTCACTTCTTTTCAAGTCTATCAGTGGCAGTCGAAAAATAGTCGACTCCAATTCATGTAGCATATGACTCTTGGTTTGTGTTGTTACTATTATAAAAATCTTTAGCAAAGTATCAAAAAAGAAATATTTTTTGTTTTGGTTTTTATATATATATTCCCAACGCCCTTTTCTTGAGAAATTTGCCTCAGGATAAAATAATGATGATGACCCTTGAGTAAAAGATGATAGCCTAGAAGAGGGGTACATATCTTACAGAATAGGAAACGAAAATGAGTTGGTTTCAACAACCAATTTTTTTTCTAGTGAGAGAACTTTTTTTTCCCTTTATGTATAACTCGTCTCTTCTTCTCCTTCTGTGATTTTTCTTATCCGCATCCTCTCATTTATTTTTATCACGTTATGTGAGTACTTCAATTCAAAAGTCTGAGAGAATCCTTCTGGAGGATAAAGCAGAACAATGGCAAAAACGCATGTCGTGTAGGGTACCAACATCAACAATGAATAGCATAGCATATTATTACAAACTTTAGGTTTGTACTCTGTATGAATGCATGCAAGTATGAAGAAGACAACCCTCTCGTCTGGTCATAGTTCGTTGCACCATATGCACATGCTCCAGAATGTGCCTCTCTCAGTCAGTGCATATCACCCTGCACACCTGTTTCCTTTAGATTTCATAAAATGTTGCACAGTAAGTGTGCATAGATAATGTACAATGCAGCTACAAACCTAAAGTCAAAACCATGAAGTAGGTCTTATGTAGAGTTTATGTGATTGCTACCACCAATACCATTTTCTTCTCATTTCTATCAAAGTCGAAATTGAATTCACGGTAATCAGAAGGGAGCTACTAAATGAGAAGTAAAATCATTCTGAATGCACAACCTATAAAAAGACGTAAATAAGCCTACGGGGCTACGTACATGCATATAAACTTGTATAAATTAAAACGTACCTACGTAATAACAAAATGAAAAACTCGATTAGCTGTTTAAACTCACAAATTAAGAAACATTACTTGAGTATCATCTTCATAAAATCAAAAAACGAAAGTTGGTTTTTGTTACAGTCAAAAATCGAAAACAACCAATAAATAAATTTCACCTGTCCATCAGATAAGAAAAAATTCCAGAGTTTCTAACTCAAATTAAGTCTAAAACACAAAAATTGTAATCAGTGAGTGTAGTTAATATGAATGGGCAGAGTAATAAAAAATTAAAATCCTTATAGTTATCAATTTTAAGCATAACGCAATCACATTACATATTTTTCACAATCTTCTAGAACAAACTTTTAGATACTCTAAGTAAATAAGTCTTCCCTTACTTTCTCCATTTTCTAACGTTATAATGTACATACACTATATACTCTCTTATGTAAATGCTTCATTATTCATACCGTGAGTGAAGGAAGAAGTCATAAATGGTGTTAGTAAAGCTGTAATTAAAAACGCAGCAAAACCAATTAAAAAAAGTTTTATACCGGTTTCAACAAATGCACACACGCATAAGTACACACAGATAACAGATACACTATATGTACATAAATGTACCTTCAAATAAAAACTTGCTGCATCACATAGTACATGTCAATACGTCGTGTGCCAAACATACAATTTTTTAATTTTTAAACCACCAATAAACATAAACATATTGTATAATGTCTTCAGAGTTGAAACTTTATTAGGTCTTAGAATACTTAATCTTAATTCAAGATCGTATAACAAAACAAAAGGTGATGCAGGTTATAATATAATTTCACTGATAGTCCAAATTACGCAAGACTACAGAGAGCATTCACATGCAAACAAATTTATTTTACCTTTCGCACTACTACTTTACTCTCCTCAACAGAATTAAGTATAAAAAATAATGAACCATGACACGACGCATTGTATTTTGCTCATCTTCTAACCATAATTGCAAGCGAGAAGTGCATACAAATTTCTTATATCGATTCAAGTTTCATTGTTATACTGTACCTATCTAAAGAAAATTGAATGGCTGGGCAAGTAACTTAACTAGATATGAAAAGTTGTGTGCATGCACCAAGCTAGTTAAAATGTGTGATATTTTTTTAGCTTCTACTTTTTGTTTATCGTCAAGAGTATATTGCGTGCATATTGTTACCAACAAAAGTGCACCCTATTCATTTATTTATGCATATAATTTCCCTCATATATTTTAATAAACGTAATTACAAAGGAGTACAACACAACATGCATAATTTGCAATTTTGTGTTGGCTGTGATTGCTATGATTATCTTCAAAATGTAGTTCATTCAGGTTTTAGTAATTCACTTTAGTCTGTCTAGGTTTTTGATACTTGTCAAATTTTTTCATATATATTTTAAGCATGTTTGTGGGTAAGTATGTAATGGAGTTGTAACGCACTATTGAGACAAACGATGTTTTAGCTTATCTAACATATCGATCAAAGACGTGAACACGTTATCTTATCATATCAACAAAAGTTTTTTTGATCATCATATACCTCTTCGTCTGCTGACTGCAGTATACAATGAGAAAGCGCATAATATGGTTATTCAACTCTATTGAGAAAAGTGGGATGCTGTGAAAGCTTCCACCGAAGTAGTTCATAAGTTTTACCTGAAAATCAAGTTATTTTCAATGATCCTGTTAAAAACAGCGCAACACTTTACATTAAACGTCTGCATGTACAAGACATCACGTGATATTCAAGTGTGATAATATAATGATGTTGTGACTTTGACCTTTTTGCACGTCAAAATTATAAAAATATTTTTCATTCGTACTAATAAAGACAAATAGGTAAAAAGTACTTATACTATCCAGATTCTAAATTTCTGACTGAGTAGATGGTCCAAAGTCTGAAAACCCCCCAAACAAATCACCATTTCATGAAAAACAACCAAATTCAAGGCAACTCTTAAAATATACATAGATGACTAATATTATCAGTTTACTTCATCTTCACCTTTTTGAAAGCACTCGAACTCGAAGCTCTGACCCTTCAGTTAACTGTTCATGGATGATATCATATTATTATGGTGCATGGAGTTACATATATATGTTTTCATTATTTTAAACATTTAATCTGTATAAATATACATTCAAGGATGTATAAATATATTGGTAGTAAACTATTTTCATTTATTAAAAAATACTTAATAGAATTTAAAACCTAATCAAGACAGCTAGCCACATTTTTCACTTAGCCCAACAACATTCTTTGCCAAATCAAGGATTGTACTACTATGCTTTTGCCTGCGTACGTTGTAAATATTATCTTGTAGATAGATTAAAATGCAATCGAAACAAAACTGTGACGTAAACTCAATATGTGCATTAGTTGGTTGGTATTCATCAAAACAGTTTGATTAGGGTTATGAGTGAGTGGACTCGTACGGTCTTACGTACTTCTTAATATGCGTAATAGGCATATCCCGTCCACCATAATTCAGATAATGTTTGTGATAAGCTGATTGATGTCATTCGTAAATTAGCTATAAATTAACAGTTTATGCTACTGTTAGCTTAGAGGGTTTAGTGTGGAATCATCATATTTTTTTTATTTTACGAGTTTGACATCATCAAGCTATTTGCTCGTTGACGAAAAGTACTTCCCATTATTTTTTGATTTAGGAAAGGAAAGAATGCAACGATGCTCAAATAATCTTCCAATCCAACAAGCAAACATGACATTAATTAGTAAAATCGACTTACAATATGCGAGGTCAAGGATTTTATACAATATAAAACATGTAAAGAATTCATAAATTAATCACAAAAGCTAACCAACCCCACGAGACTACGAGATGACTGTAAAAGCGACCTTGTATACCATTTCGGATATGAGATTCGATTGCTCCACTTTCAACCAGAACATAGGCAACAGGAAAAAGCAAAGAATAGAAATTGTAACTGTTACTCAACTGATTCTGCTAACACTTATATAAATTCAATTTTTTATCACTCAAGATAATCTTGCAAAGTGAGAGACGACAATGTAGAAAAAATCGTAAAAGATAAATCACGCAGTAAAAATGTCATCTAACACCATTCTATTACCATAATATACATCTGAAATCAAGGATCGGTGATGTTTTTTCAAGGACTTTTTTCCTATGACCAAAAATTCGATAAATATAACCCAGGATGAAAAAAATAAAACCGTGTTTTCAACCTTGGTTGCACGTTCTGATGCGATAAAGTTGTACTGCAGTTGCACCAAAACATTTATTTTAATAAAGAGGAGACAAAAAAGGCTAATTTTATCTTGCCCTACACATTCAACAACAAACAACTTATTATTTGGTTGTAAACCAATTTTAGTAGATTATCAACCACATGTGCTAATGCACCTTGGTCTGTCTGTCAGTAGTTAGTTAGTACCCAACCATAGTCAATATAATAGGATACGTCCGTTTCTGTTCTATAGTCACTCTTCTCAAGCCATTAAACAACAAACACACAGTTTATGTATCCTTTCGTTATATATTGGTATTACTTATAGGGTACAAAAAACTACACAAGCCCAAATTTTGCATCTTGAGCAAAAAAATGCGCATCAAGATACAGAGGGTGCACTTGACTATTAGTATAATAGCAAATTGAACCTAAGTTAAGGAGACAGACTGTGTCAAGGTACCCATTTCATCTCATTTCGTATGAATTTTGCCAAGTCCTTTCAGTCAATCGTCAAAATATTGTGTGCTCACTCAAAAACGTCCTTTTATCTCCTTTTAATGCACCACTTAAAGCCAATTTTCTGCACAAAGAATTCACAAAAGAGTTGGCTTTTTTGCTGCTAAAAAGGCATCTGGGTGGCTCATAAAAATCAATAGAATTCAATGTGATTATAATTTCATATTACGACACATGCTACTTTTTTTGATTGGACTGCCAACAAACAACTCCCATGTTAACAGCTCAGTGCTAAACAGTTGTGGTGTGGTCGTGAAAACAGAATGGAGTAGTGGAAACTTGTATTAATATGATGTCCACTACAAAAACACGATGACTTACAAAATCATATAATACAAAAAAGTTATGACTCTTAAGATACTGTGACCACCAACTAGAACAGAGGTGTAGTCTTCTGTGTGTGCATCTCTGGAATATTTCGCATTTATATGGTTTCACCAGCGTATTAAGCGTGGTGATAACGATAACACTTGCACTTTCCGTCCTATGGAGCTTATATAGTTTCTTCCTTCATGTGTCATTCAGAATTATCGACTAAAGATCTAGAGCTGACTGAAGATAGCATTACTAAACTCATGAGCCAGAAGATTTGATTTCATACTTTTCTTTAGTTAAGAATAATAGGATGACCTCGACTGGAAAATTAACTCTTTTATTGAAGTACCTCCTGCTGGCTTTATATTCTCCAAGGAATTTTTTAGATGTAGCATTGGCCAAAGCTCAGATTTTAATAGTATTGATGCTCCTTTGGTTTATTGCTATCTCAATTTCACACGACGTCATTTATGTTGTAATGTATAACGCATAACGGCAGTGAACATTCAATCAAGAGTAAATCGCTATTAATTGCAATACTCACGCGTATCTCGAATATACATTTAATATTATATATTTCATACGTACTTCGTACATGTTGATCTGTGAGGATCTCACGGAGAGAAAAATTTATGAGCGTAATAAAAAATATTACGAGCTATAGGCAGAGATATGGCAAGCGAAAGATTAGGCGAGATAAATGTACGGAACATAATATAAACTCAGTACATGATAATGACAAGTTTGGTGTAAAACTTACAGGAATAGGAGCACCAAGTATCCGATGAACAGACGCGAGTTGATTGATCAGGGGCACATGTATATTGAAAGCGTAGATGGGGGGTCGTGCTGGCTCAGGATAGGGTGAAGTACAATTGAAGGGATCGCTGTCATTTAGGTATTGGACTCGACAGCTAAACGTTTCCATTTAGGCGGCTTTCTTTCGTAAAAACCTCAATTTTCCAATCAGATTCTGTAGACGGATTCTCTGATGAGCTAGCGGATTGCTTGCTCGAGTTTTTCTGGGAGTACTTCTCGCTTACCACAGAAGAGGAACTGATGAAATATGGAAATTTCCTTAATTACGGTATTTCATAATGATTGTGTTTTGTGATGATGTGATCCTTGCTTTCCTTTGTCTATAAAAACTCCTCTCAGCCGGCAAATCGGTCTTTGTCTTCTTAAAAAAGATAGGTCAAAGCTGAATCGACTTGATATGATTGTGATGTGACGTGATGCGGCGTACTATTCCAATGTGTCATCCACCAGTAGTCGTTTCATTACAGAATTTCCTTTGTTTGGGTGTTGTTGCAAGTTGCATACCACACGCTTACTCGGCACATATTATCATAATGGCGATGACGATGATAATGATGATGTTATGCAACTGATTGGCTGACACATGAAGTAAATGTACTATTTGTTCTTTTTTCTGCTTCGTTTTTTTCGTAAAAAATCACTGCATTTAATCCAGAAGCAAACGACCCTTTCAATATGATACAATGTTGTATACATACAACATGCTATTCTTGTAATTTTCTGACTTTTTTTTCAGAGCTTGTGCTTGTACCGTACCTCTTCCATTTGCATCACATTAAATAACATCATAGTTTTATTGCTGAATTTATTTTCGTTTCGCTCTCCTATGTCGAAAGTGAGTTGCTTGCTAATTAGTGCAAAACTTGTAAATACGGAATATCTTTCCGCATCGCTTCTCACTCACCTCCAAAAAAATTACTTATGAAACTGCAGACTGCAGTGTATAATATCATAATAAAAATGATAACAATAATTTACTAATGTTGATGTTCTATTGATTCTCTCTGCTTGAACTGCATGAAGTAACAATGATGATGATGAAATTTATCAGTTTCAACTCAGCAGCAGGTAAAGATTTTAGTTTACTTTGCTAAACAAGTTGATTACATGTATGCAGATCTCTCGTCAAGCGATGCACTAGATTGTACAAATAAAGCACACAAGAAAAAAAACAGCTCTGCTTTCAAACTTTCTTTCCACTAATTTTGTCGCTTTGAGACTGTTACGACGATGATATGATTGTATTGAGGATGATGTTCAATGGCTCAATGATTTGAACAGTACCAGTTAAATTAGTGAAAATAAAATTTCATCAAACTGTTCATGCCTGCAAATCTAATCGTGTCCCAATTTCCAATGGAATTTCATACTTCAGCAGCTATTTTTACAATAGTGTTCATTTGAACAGTACTAGTTAAATTAGTGAAAATAAAATTTCATCAAACTGTTCATGCCTGCAAATCTAATCGTGTCCCAATTTCCAATGGAATTTCATACTTCAGCAGCTATTTTTACAATAGTGTTCAGCTACACCCCATGAAAGTTACACACCTGTCTTTTTTTGTCGTAAAACCGATATTTTGAAATATTGTCCATTTAATTTAATTGGTCATTTCACTTGAATCATTGTCATTTTGGATTAATGACAGATTCGTAAAAAACAACTTAATATATGCATATATGATGCACAACACACTTTAGAAAACTTCATGCATTCTAATCCACTCAAACGAATGTAACGTTGCGTTATGCATTTGCTTGTAAATGCACGTAGTCAAAACTCTTTCCTTTTTACGAGCGTCCCAAAGCACATCAAACGCAGTTAATTCAACTAAGAGTCTATGCTCAGCAGTACTTAATTAGGCATTAACACTTGACAATTTTGTCTACTAAGAATTTTATACACAATTTTTATACCCCAACCAATTCATTGATCAAAGTAAGTGGCCAGAACATCGTACGTGACATGTGGATTGCGTACGTGTACACAGTCATTTGTTCTCGTCGTTCTATGCAACTGAACAAAAGGTTGCGTCAACCACCACCAATAAATCACTTGAGCAGAATTTCAATAACATCCTGCATTTTCCAGCTC
>JAANSM010003635.1:0-12543 GCA_036850725.1 Orchesella villosa | reverse complement strand
TAAAAGATTTCTTACATGAGCAATAAAATATCATTCGACCATAACGGGACTCAAACCCTACATAAATCTTCCCAGGATATTGAGAGTGTATTTTAACACTATGTCTCCAGACAAATTACGTAGGCTGTGCCTGCCGCTACAGTTTGCTCGTTGTTTGTAGTGCCGCACCATTATTTCCAAGAATTCCAAAATTTCGGCATGTTTTTCTAAAATGTGTGCTGTACATAACAGTATGCATTTAAATTGAACTGAAATTGTATCTCCAAGATTGTGCATGCTCCCATGATGATTCTTATCCATGATCCTTATTCAATACCAAGCATCATACAACAGCACAAACCTGTGCTGCTTCCAGCACCATCATCATCCTCATTTTCAACCTGCTACTGACCACTTGGTACTGCAGAATTCATGCACACAAAATAAGCTACGACATAAAGTCTACAATTTACAGTCTACGTCAAATGACAAAATTATCACTAACGGCAACATATGGGGTTTAGACGATTTGACCCGGTGCCGTGAGAAAGATTTATATGTTTCGAACTGCCAAACCTTTTGGGAATTAACAAAGGTAATTTCGAAGTGAGAATCGGGATTTGAGTGTGTTTAAAGAAAATTGTGTGTATTTAATTATAAACAGCATTTTATCGCTCATTTTTAGTCAAATTTACCGCAAACGTAAATAGTCAAGTTTTGAAAGCAATGAGAAAGAATTCTTATTCCTTATCACCTAGAACTTTCACGTTTTAATTCCCATAAAGTTTGAGCAGTTTTGTAATCTTGAAATATAAACTGTTGCTACGGCAACGGGTCAAGTAGTCTGAACCCCATGTTTTTCAATTACTAATAATTCATAACTAGCTACATTATCTACAAATATCTTTCGATTCTGTGGCAACCAGACCTTCGACGTTCCTCGTCATTGGAACCCTATTTTATAAAATATCCGTCTCCGTATGGGATAAAATATTAATATCCTTAATATTTTGGAATGGTCATATTCGTATTCTGTACATAAAACAAACGTTGAAAAATCATTTTCTATGTTTTTCCGATTGTGCATTAAATAATTCATAAAAACGTACCTACACGGCAAAACATGGTTGCTACAAACCTTTTAAATCCAGTTGACGTAGCTGTGGATCCTTTCAATAGGAAGGGGCGTCGAGAGAGGTAACTTCCGAAAGCTTTTAAGAAATAGCGTTTATATTCGAGTGTTTAAAGTATTGAACATAATACCAGGTGAATTGTGCTAATATAATTGAGAGATTTAAAATATCTATGAAGTGTCTATATAGTTTTGTAACCATTGTAATCTTCCTAACACGCTTTTCGACCACTTTCGAAATGAATTAGTTAACTAATTCTTATTTTCATTAATTTCATGTCTGAGTACTTTTCTGTATTCCTACTTCTCCTATTCGTATTTTCACAAATAACCTCAACCAATACCTAGCACGTTTACTTGCCTAAAAAATCAAATTAGATAAGTGTAATTCTCTAAAAGCGGAATAAGGCCAATGGGCGTAGTCACGTCTGGTTCCGTCCAGCAGAGAAGAAATACTTATTTGTCAGTAGCGGCAACCACCTGAATCATTCGTGTACCTTGCCTGTCTAGACTAACAAAATAAAATATATTATCCTGCTTATTGTTAATAATATCCGATGATTAAAAATCATTTGAAGCCTTTAAGTTTACTATCAAAATTCCCTATTATGATTTTCCAAATGTCTCAAATTTTACTGTTATCAATTTATATTTTTCTTCCCCTCAAATCAGTTGCCTCTTTTATTCCAGAGACCCTAAATTTAAGCCCACAATTAGAATTGTTTCGGGACTGCTCTGTCCAACTAGTACTTAATCAGGTTGCTTTGCACCAAGAAAGGTTTAACTTTTCCAAATCACATAACATCGCACCACAATCCTTTCCAATTGTTCTTTTATCCGTAAAATACAAACCACTTTCGTTTATCGATATCCTAACTGGTGGTAAGGTTGACACCAATTGCGACAAAGCAGCCATGACCCTACTCCCAAATCAAGGACCTAAATTCCGCCGAATTCCTGAACAAAGGCATAAATGTTTTGTTCAAGTTTACATTGACCCACTTCCATGCCATCACTGGACCACGAATGATTTCGATTACGAGCGGCCAACTGGAATATCTGACCTTGTAATGGATCGACGACTGTCGAGTCAATGGCCACCATCGTCAATAGGAAATCGGGTGATGATACACGTAACAAAAGTTTCAGAAGCGAGCAAGAATAACGCTGAGTTACTGCACACAGTTGGGAGGATTTGGGCTCCACGAAACAATATAATTTCAACAAAACTGCTGTTTTTAATTTCTTACTCAGGTGCTCACAAACAATTCCTTGTAAACGAAACCAGCCTCTTGACATGCAAGGACTACACTACAACCATTCAAACCATCGAAAAGAAATGTGTCAATCCAGATTTTATCGCAGCGTATACTTGTAAAACGCTACAAGCGCTACATCTTTCTAGTAATGTTTTAGCCAACCGGATAGTTTACACCGAGAAGACAATTCAATCTCGAAGTGAACTGGACACCGCTGTCTACCAGTCCGTCCATTGCCAAAATCTCATCTGGTTAGCCTTATTGCCTATAAAATCTTACTCCCCAAAAAGTAAAACTGGGAGTACCTATGTCACTGAGCTGAGGTCAAAGGAAGGGGAAGAAAACCTCAATGCCAAGGCTGTCCTTTTCGGTATATTGTTTCCAAATGCAACAATTCTCGGATTCAAATATGACGAGTACCTTTTTAGTGTAGGATATGCTTTCTGGAAACAGCCCTCCATTCATCCACATGACCGCCAGTTTCCCGTCATGGATACAATTTCTTACAGTAGTGACTTGAAGTCAGTACATTTTATTACCTGTGCTCCACCCCAAAACTCCGGATGGTTAAGCTTAGCTCACCTCTTCTCCAGTTTTACTTACCCAGTTTGGATCCTCTTGATTCTCGCCTCAGTTCTAACTGGCGTATTCGCTTGGGCCAATCATGAGATTCGTTGCAAGCTCTATCTATCTCAACGAGACGATAGATCAACTGGAGTGTGGCTGGCGGTTGATCATGTTGTTTTTGTTTGGAGAATTCTGGTCCAGCAGAGCTACTACAGGAGTCCTATGTGCTGGTGCATTTGCTCAGTATGGTTACTAATGGCGGCTGTCCTGACAATCGAGTATTTGGGAGGAAATATCTCAAATATTTCAGCTCCCATTGAAACCCGGAATATTGAAAGTTTTGAGGAGCTTTTTAACTCGAACTTTACCATTTACTCGCCAGTCAATAACAACGAGAGAATGAGTATAACCTCCAATTTTTTTAAAGACGCTGGAAATCTGGGACACTTATTTTACAACACATTTTCTGGAGTTTTTGAAGCAACAAATGATTGGGACCATGACTCAATTTTTTCTAAATTATTGAGGAAAAATGGGATTAGATACAACTATTCTGATGAATTCATCCAGAAAATCTTGAATGAAAAAGAAGCAACTTTCAGCTGGAAAACCGTTGATGACATCGAGTCAAGCGTAAGTGAAGACAAAATTGTTGGCATGATTTCGAAATGCAGAATGGAAGCATACGTAGATACATACGAGAATATCCAACGACTGAAGTTGAGGCTTGTTAAAGAGTTTCCTCATCATATAATCGCAATGAGTAAACAGCCATTTGATGAAATGTATGAGAACTGGGAGGTAAGACATGTGCCTATCCCTGTGAATATACTTTTGAGAAGGTCCCACTCCCTTTTCCAGTCTGGACTTGTACACTGGTGGAATAGTTGGGCATTTCGGGTTAACAGTTGGAATGTTACTGTTGGGGCAGCCAGGGGAACTGAATTTCAGGCAGTTTCGCTACAAGGCAATATTCAAGCATTGTTTTACCTTTACTTGGGTATGATTGGGATTGCTACCATAATGTTTAGCATAGAGATCGGTAAAATACTTTGCGCTTTTCTAAAATCAAACGGTCCCAGTTGCTTTAAGGTAGCCAAAAATTTAGTGCGGGCACGGCTACTTTTAATTCAAATGAACTATTTCAACCGCACCGTTACCCTGAATTCATAAGGTAAAGAAAGATTTATTAAGCCAGAGCAATCTATAATGTATTACCCTAATAATCTAATGAGATAATTAAGGTTGCGTGTAAGCAAGGAAGTTATTCGTAGTGTAGAAGTATGATTATGATTTTAACTACCAGTTTTGGGAAAAAGACAAGATTGTAATGTCTATGTTAGCCTAATTTTAATAAGCTATTGCAAATCATTGTATATCTTCATACTTTAGAAACTAACAAGGCACCACAAGTTAAATTTCTAGCAAATAGGTTATCGTAGCATACTAAATCATTATAAATGTACTATTATTATCATTAATTACTGTAATATTGAAATTCTGAATAAAGTACATTCTCTGATGTGAAATGTGTAAACGAACATCGAAAATTTTAGCCCAATAATCCTTACCACATTACATATGCATATAAAAAGAAGGCGGTTGCTTGTAATTTTTTGTCGAACATTTTAAATTTTACAAATTAAAAATATTGAAGAGTAAAACAAAGACATAAAGAGTGAACAAGCATGGACGGTATTATAGAAAATTCCGAGTATAATAATGACATGAATAACAGTGTATAAATTTCGCGCATGAATACACATGCTAACGACAATAAACCGAAATATTCCGACTTGACTAGTTGCCACGCCTTTAATTCCTTCATATTCTTTGCATTAGACAGACGGAATCTATGAAAATTTAGAACGATATTAACCAACACAGCATTTAATGAAAATGTGATTAAGCAAATATTGATTTTTAATGCTGCGGTATTTAATACTTCAAAGCTATGAATATTTTATCGAGATTCCGCTTGCCAAAAAGCATACCATATTTAAAATTTCGAACGTTCATAATAATATTGTGTTCTTCTTCGACATTTTCTAGCATCACGTTTACCTACCATATTTCAGGCTTCGTCAGCTTCCTTATATAAATTCTACCCACACCTACTTGTATAATAGGCTTGAAACAATTTTAGCAATTTAGATGAGTGTATTAGATTAATTCGTGTTTTGAAACATGTGTTTTTTGTGGTGTCCATCGTATCAGTACTACATTGTATTGTCCTTATTAACGTGTTTTCTGGTATCAACCGAAAGGCTATTCTCGATTCTCCCGACGAGAACATGGAATCAGGTCATTCATTCCAAAACACAAAAATAGGTTAAAAATACAAGCCGTATTGTATTCAATCATACATAATAAGTAATACTACAAGTAGATTTAACTTCCAATCTCTTGTAAATAGATCTTTACAGTAATACCTAGAGCAATAGATACGGGTTAAGGAAAATCGTGCATATGAATCATAAAGGTCGTTTGTTAAATGCTGGAGGTTTACTTTTCCAAACTTTAATAAAAAGAAGATGTCAAATGACATTTCCTGATGCACTACCTTTTGACCACATAGTAGTCAAGGTTCCGTTTCGTAAGAAACTTGACTTAAGAAGAGATTTTATTCAAACCTTGAATCGCATCCACCTTCTACATTTAAAAGACATCTTAAGTACTACCCAACGTTTTAATGCACAAAGCATTATTATTTTTTCAATTTTCAATTATTTAAACATTTTGATACACGCCAGCGCTTAATATGCAATAGCGTCTTAATAAACATTGCCTTGGAAACCAGGTTGCTTGTTCGATTTTTTTTTATTTCATTAGAAACTTGAATTATTTCTGAACTGTTAGATTCAACTGCCGCTCATGAATGATTTAACAAATAGCAACGAATAATCTGGCCTTTTAGCAGTACTAGTTAGTCCTAATTTTTATTACAGCTGCAATGTTGCAGGAATTATCGGGTATTTTAGGTTCATATTTGTATTTTCTAATTAATCCTTATAGATAATCCTGGGAGCATCGTTAATTATAAGTAAGAATTTTCCTAATAACCTATATTACGAATAATTTAACCAAAACATCAATATGTATTGTGGAGCATGGGTTGTCGATTTTTACTGTTTGGTCCTCTATGCATACAGATTCACAAGAAGTTTCGCAAATTGGAGCTAAAAGAAAGAGTCTAAGTAAAAATAAGAAATACTTATGAAATATAGCGTAATTCTAAATGTATTTAATTAGATACTCACAGGAAACACCACAAATATTTGCAATGTAAATTAAAGAAGTATAGTGTATTACTATTCGAGTCAGTTATTCTTTCTACAGATAATTATTCGTTGATAATCAATTAAATTTACTTTGTATTATTTATTAAATGGTGCCATATAACTAGTTCGAACTAGTGATTACCAAAATTAAATTGAGTGCTTATTATAATTAATTAATTTTTAGCCCACAAATTTGCTTCAATAAATTCAAAATAAATCTTTTCACTTACATTAAATACAACGGATAATCATGTAGACCATGATAAAATTAGGCATATAGTCTACTTCCATACGGACAATAAAGATATTAGTATTAGTATTAATTATTTATGACTATAATTTAGGAAATGTTATGCTATCTAATTAAGTGGTTGTTTATGACCTAACTCTTATGATCTGTGAGGCAAATTTGTAGTACCTGTGGAGCATTCAAGCACTTGTGGAGGGCCCTTATAAATATCCTATTTTCTAACGATGATTCAATGATGTTGGAATCAATAAGAAACTATACAGAACTACAACCCAATGAAATTCAACTTCCTAATGATAAAGGAAAATAAATAAATAATTTGGGGGCGATATGGAAGTTTCGTATACCTAAGGAGGTGTTTCTTATTTCTATCAGAAACGCTAAAGCGGAAATGTAAATACTCCTAATATTCCTCCATAGTGAAGAAAAAAACTCACAGTTAGTTTTAAAGTCCTGTCATTAACATAATAGCTACTTTATGTAAGAATTCACTTGTTAAGCTTGTAGTTAGGCATCCAGTATAAAAGCTTTGATATGCATGTTCACCTTCTTATGTTGTGCATCTGTACATACATCTCATTTGATCTAAAATGCCAAAAAATGCATAATCCTTGCGTGAGTATAGTATGCTAACTTGTAATCAAAATATTCAGTCATGACAGTATTTATTAAAGTATAGTAATAAGCAGATAAAAAAGTTAGTCTTAACACAAAACATAAAAGAAATTCAGCCATAAGAATCTTACATACTATATAAGTAACTATCAAACTATTTCAAATTATTGTTTCACCCTCGAAAAACATATGCATTCAGAGGCATCTGACCCTTTCCAAATGTTTCCGGTTAATTTCCAAAACTCATTTCTGAAAGCCTGCCAAAAAGCAAGGTAAATGATGAAATTTATGGCGGCTCCCGTAACAATGCTGAGCAACTGCAAGAGTATTATCTCTCTATAAATTGCTGTTCTGGCTCGTGATGAAGCATAAGACGCAATTGGCATAACATTACAGGAAAGTATAATCAATATTATGACAGAAAACATTTTTGCTGATTTGATATCCTTCTTGTGTCCATTAGTTAATAGAACTCTTCGTTTGTTTGCGTTATGAATCTGTTATGCGAATAAAAGAAAAAAAGTACGTAACGCGGTGGTGAAAATTGAATGATAAAATTATAAATTCAGATTATCTTACGGCGGCAAATTGTAGTACATTGAGAATCAATACAATTGGGAATGGTGCAATTGATTTTAGTCCCAAAAACACTTCTTGGAGTCCGGCTAACCACATTTCCGCAAATTTATGTCGTTTGATAACGTACGGAAAAGCGCCTAAAGTCGAGTTTGTCTTCAAGCCAAACCCTTCATTTTTTCCAACGTAAGATTTCAGAAACCAGGGAATATTCAATATTACAGAGAAAGTAAGAACGAGCAAAAAAACAACTGCACTCCGACGTTTTGACCGATACAACCAAACTTTAGATTTTAGCGGAGCCACCACCATGAAATAGCGCTCAATTGCAACCAAAATTGAGTGGTAAACTGAGACAGTTTGACTTAGGTGAAATAAATGGTTGGAAATATAAAATAGGTAAAACGCTCCTTGACTTCGGTTCCAATCACAAAGAATAAGAAATGCTAAAATTGTTTTGACACCGGTGAAAAAACAAAGAAACAGTTCAATGGCAGCTAAAATAATTAGCGATTCCCGAAATGAAAGTCCTCTGCTGATGGAATTTCTCAGGAGGAGAATGTTGAGAATGTTTGTTAAAACTCCGAAGAAACAGACAGAACATATAACACTTGTTAGAATTTTGAATAACGTGTGTTCTCCATCTTGGCTTTCTGATAAGTAGCTTCCGTGCACTTTGCAGTAATATTTGAAGTGAGTTTCATTATTGGATATGAATTCGTGATTTGCTGAGTCGAGAAAAAAACATGACCAGTAGTCAAGTCTTTCAGGGGTTTGAACGTGGGACATCACTAAAGCTTTTTGTGTTAGGTTCGAATCAAAGTTTACCCAATTTTGTCATGAAATATGTTCATTATTGGGACAACGTTTTGGCAAAACTAGAACCTGCAGATAGAGAGTATTGTAACACTTTTTCCCTCGGATTTACTGAGAATTTGGAGAATTTTAATTGCTAAAAACCGTCTAAAACTAAGAAGAATATTATTCAATTGATTATGAAGTACTTTTGATAACTTTGCGGTAGGATTGATGTGTCATATCCTCTGACGTTTACGTAAATATAAACTATTTGTAAGCAGCTGATAATGATGTAATATTGTATTCCATCAAGTTTTGCAGCAAAGTGATAAACCAATGCCAAACGATTTGCATAAATTTGTGGTAGGAAATTAGGGGTTTTACGAATGAATACGGTTGTTGTGGTTTAGATAAAATAGCGCAGTTCGTATTCATTGTGCAATTAAGTGCTGAAAAATTAGTATTTATAACATCTTACTTCATTTCACTTTTTATGTAAAAAAAGTGTTCGTTTACATTTTGACCATCTACTATAATTTAATTTAAATTAAAGCTCGCTGGTATTTAAAACTAAAGTGTTTTCAGGTACAAGTTATTATAGATATTTAGGTACTTACAGGCATGGAATTTTAGTTTACTTGGCTACTTATTCCATGTGTGACGCTCTTGAGTCACATTCACAGCAAGGATGACATCTGCAGCGTATTGCGTATATCTACTTGCTGCAGCATCACGTTGCCCCTAGTTGCAACCACCAAATAACAAATATTCCATGCCATGAAAATCTCACTCCTCATCCCTAAACATCACACAAAGAATTCCTACTCGACTGACCAGGAAGCAGCTAAACTAGAACAAGAGCAAAGAGTAGTAATTGTCATATTGATTGAGTTGTGGTCGTTGAATAAATAAAGTTGCTGATATTAAATAGAAGATTGTGTGTGTAGTTGAGAAAGATTTATTGAAAGGGAATCGACAATTAAAAGTAAAGAGAAGTAACCCACACATTAGATCATATACACATAGCTGCAATCAGTCGTCAATTATCATCATAATAACATATTAGGAATAGGGACTCAATGAAAGTATTTTGTAACGTTAGAAATAGCCAGGCACATAAGGAAGAAGAGGAAGCGTTACAACTTATAGGGGTAGCCAAACTATGCATTAAGAATGCTTATACGTCTTGTATGAAATCATTTTTATTTTCCAACAGCGACGACCTTTAAATTAAAGTTAATCATAGTGGATGCATTGAAACAAAAACCCTTATTAGGAATTCATGTAAACGCAAGTAACGCTAATAAATGTTTATATACTGAGAATTTGTGGTTTATTTTAACCTCAAACCTACGTATGCATCTCTGGTGTGAGTAAATGGTAGTTGCTGGACTTGTGCTGCAAAGTAGAAGTAGTTTCAGTTATTCTAAATTTGGTAATTTATTATCGCACATCCACCGTAAAAAAGGCCCAAAATGGTGTTTGAAAGAAAATTTACCATTTAATTTTTTTCTTTTCGGTACACATGTTAAATTCTATGCCTTAATGTTTGCAAATATATACTTAAAACACTTCTAACTTAATCGTAATATGTACTTATATCCTATTAATTAATGACTTAATTCATAAACACGTCATTTCTTGTACAATTAAGCTAATGTTGAAAGTAGGATTAATTCAATGAAGAACATTTAATCCATTAACCAATAATGTAATTAATTAAGAAAATTACACATCATGATTTGCGATGGTCTACGCCATTATAAGTTTGTTATCTCTAATGCAAAGAAAGGAATTTGATATGATAAACTACTGGAAACTCCTTTAAAAACCTTGTGAATGAGATGTCTACATTGGGTTCTCAGATCTTCAGTGTCTAAGATATTGGTTTTTCAACCAGTTTGTTATTGCGAGATGGGAAAAAGGTGTGGGTCTTTGGGTCTTCTCCATTCCATTGGCAAAATGTGGAATATATATGCAAATTTTTTGATTGTACACTTGCTAATGACGTGATAAGATTTAAGTTAATCATGAAATTTTTACATGATTGTCCTTTAAATAGACCGCATACTCATATTTTATTTAAAATTAGATGTTCATAAGTGTCTGCAATAAGGATTGATAAAATATAATAATCCCACCATCAAAATTTGCACCGATTAATCCTTAATCCCAAATCCAGTAAGCAAAATTGTGAGGTTATATAGGCCTGATAAAAATCTTATGTACACAACTGTATTAAAGGCGAAACGGGTTACCACACGTTACAAAAATCACATTCAGGAGAAGACCTGCCAATCCATTACGTGTTCGTCTAAGCTTAAAAGTTTCTCTAATTAAAAAATAGGGTTAAATATCTATAAAATGGGCGTGGAAAATGGTCCTTCCCTCTTAAAAATTTTACATGTTAATTTCCATAAGGTTTGAGCGGTTTTTGCGAATTGGAATAAAAACCGTACCCACGGCAACTGGTCAAACCATCGAAACCTCATATTTTGCAGTTAGTTATTATCCATTTTTACCTACAGAATCTGAAGATACCTTTTGATTCTGTGAGATACAGGCTTAGTACTTTGCTCGTTAGCAATTTCCTTCCATCTACGTACAGCTAACGGGTAATTTCTTTTTCAGGACTTAAGTTTTATCGCAGTAAAAAAAGTGGTTAAAACAAATAAGTTAAAATCTAATTTGTGAATTGAAAACCTTTTATACTAATAGATACTTAATTAATTGCGGATTAATTATAGCTAGAAGCTTTCTAGATACATCCCTTATGTATTCTTATAATAAGTACGGTGACAAGGTAGCAAATTTCAAATAGGGCGAATTGCGGTTGGGGTAGCGAACCTGGTGGATTTTGTTTTAAAAACTGAGACCCCCAATGTTAAGGACTTCGAAGAGCACATCATTTCTAATTTTACTCCCCCATTTTGGGGGTAAGTTGAGAGGCCCCAGGGGTGGAGGTTTACTATCCCGTGGGTCTGGGTCCGATTTCCCGCCCTCCTCCCAGCTCGGTTTGGGATTTTGAAATTTGATATTGGCCTTGGTTTTGTTATATTATGTTTGGTTGGGTTTGGTTTGGTATACATGAAAACGGCACGCTTCCGAACTACTCTAGGTCGTCTTAGCCGTCCCATGGTGGTCTCAACTTGCCCACAAAATGGAGGTAAAATAAGAAATGATGTAATTTTCTTGATCGATCCAAAAATGCATGTTTCTATTTCAGTTTTTTACTCCTGGGAGGTCCGGAGGTCGTATTTAAGAACATAATTGGCACCCTTGTGTTTCTTTGGTTGAGATGTATCCATTGCGATTTATCATAATTTAAGCAAATTCCACCGGATTCGATACCTCAACCGGAATTGCTTTCATCCAATCAGTAAAATATTGTCACATGTTGATACAAAAGCTAATGTTCTACATACTTAAATACATACAAGCATACAAAGAATGTAAGTTAATAAGATTCGCAAGGCAAGAAACTCTAATCTGCTACCGAAATCAATTGACGGTATATATTCCCTATTACGTTATACTGTTCATGGCGTAGTATCCGCTCATGGCAATATTTATGGCTTTTTATTAAAAGGATTAAAAAAGTTAAGTTCAATAAAATGGGCGTGCATATATACTGGCCAACAACACACGTGGAGATATTAATATTACTAATGAATCGTTTA
Source organism: Orchesella villosa (assembly GCA_036850725.1). Lineage (NCBI taxonomy): Eukaryota > Metazoa > Arthropoda > Collembola > Entomobryomorpha > Orchesellidae > Orchesella > Orchesella villosa. The sequence continues at coordinate 406 of JAANSM010003635.1, read as the reverse complement.
GACAAAAGCGCCACTCGCAATCTTCACATTTAATCAAGACACTTTTAAACGTAATTAGTTCGTTTGCTGCTATGCTTGCTTTCTAGTAGCGCTTTTATCGACATTAACTTGCCTTGTGCCTAAATAGTCGATTAAAACAAGTAAAAATTCCAATATAAACTATTACAACAACGGTTGTAACATGTTTACTATTTCAACAAACTTTTTATCTCATTTTAAAGCTGCCTATAAGAAACTTTCTAACTAAAGTATGTACGTTTAGTAGGGGCTACGATGGCAACCTTCAAGGCTCTTAAAATATGGAGCATCCTAAATTTGTCATATTTTATACTACTTCAATTAAAACCAGCGGTATCTCCAAATTTAGAGACTATCAACCTAAATCCTCAACTTAAATTATTTCAGG
>JAANSM010003634.1:0-12543 GCA_036850725.1 Orchesella villosa | reverse complement strand
ATAGTGTTTTGATTTTGTTCGGAACATTTTTTCTCAAAGTCCACTCCTAGTTTACTACCGTCTTTGCAATTGAAATATTCGTAATTAGAATGACACACAACATAAAGGAGGGATGAATCCGATGACAAAGGTTATAAATTAGAAGAGCAGAGTAAGCATTGTATACATTTTTTGTTGCAGGTTGGATGTTGTATGTTGTATCATTTACATCATATTCCTGCTGGACAAAAAAAATGGAATGAGACCTGACGTAAACGACATAATAAGTATGTACATAATTATTATGCATGAACACACAGTAATGTAATCATTCTGATATCTTTCTTTCAAGAAAACTTCAAGAAGAGATGGATGCCGAAGGCAAATCCATGCTTTAATTTTGCTTTGTTGCATTATCAGCTAGATGAAGGAGTATCCTGATAATTCCATAACACAGAATGATATTTTTCAGACAGATGAGGAATGTGCAGCGAAGGCGGAAGGGCTACACCTAACGATCTACTTGTACTACGAAAATTGACGCGAATTCAGGCTTCATTCCTGATGTTTGAGGATTTATCTTGCGACTCCTTGACTATTATAGCATTTCCTTTTCATTATATATGTATGCGTGTAATGTGCGATGATTATGTATGACTTGTAACTGCGTTCTATTGGAAAATTGTCAGGATTGACTTGCCACAAGTAAACAGATTAGATCGTGGATTGTCAATGTGGTGCGTGCGTACATGCTTACTTTTTGTATAATGATTTTTATTTGGATTGAAAAGCCCAGCCATGCGTGGTCACTGATAGTGAGAAAGACGCTGTGGCTGACGCTACACGTTGCTCCTTCATGTCGTGCTCTGATTTTGACTTTTACATAAGAAAAGTATTTGATTAGCTTTTTGTTTCTAAAAAAGCTTATGCAAAGTGTTATGCAAAAGTGAGAGATTTGGTTTGATTAAAAATATTAATCAAGTTGCTTGCTAGGTAATTTTTTCGATTCTAAACTAGTTTCCAATTAGAGTTTGCTTGTGTTTAATTTGGTTTGGTGCTTCCGGTTAGATTTTTGTATCGAATATTGCTTGGAGTTGAACTACGTGAAGTGTGAATTTGCTTAATTAATATATGAAATGTATAATGTGGTAGATAGATGATGGTGCACTGAACAGAACTACATCTCTTTATTTTCTAAAAGTTTATGCTGTAAAAAATAATTATTTTTCTATCTAGTCAATCAGTTTCGAAAATATGGAGAATCATTACAAGACGACTGGCGCCATACTGATAAGCATTCTTTGCTTATCAGACGCCTACTCTTTATACGGAAACCAACCAACGGTACGTCCAATAATTTTATATTTTTTTTAATACACCATGAAAACACGAACTGAGGTATCTAAGTTAATTCATTTGGTTTTGCAGCCTTATTCCTTTGCCACATTTGCTACTACAAATTCCTTTCACTTCACAAATAAAAACCCAGGGTTTAGCTTCGTGAAAGTAAGTTGACTAATGCGTATTAGGTTATCAGTTATTGAAAAATTTCAAAATATCAAAACATTCAATACAAAACTACGAAGCAATGCCCTTGCATGAACACTTTATAATTTTGGTTTTCATTGTTTCTCAAGTCTCCCCAACAAGCCTTACCTGCCTATAAAAGCATTCCTGACGGAATCGTGAATTCCATAAATGTTTCACCAATTTCTGACTTAACCACAACCGTAGAATTGAAGGTCAACAATGAGAAAAAGTCAGTAGATGAAAACACGCTCAACGAAGTCAAAACTGTGGCACAGGAGATAATCAAATCCGAAGTGGTTCAGCCTGACTCTTNCCGAAGTGGTTCAGCCTGACTCTTTATCAGCCCAAGTTAACAATGAGTTTGAAAATAGTAATAATCCCTTCAAAAGACCTCCAACAATTCATAAAGTGACCTATTCCGTTCCAGTTAATCAACCTTCTTATGCAGATCCAATAGGAAAGTACATTTATCAGACTCATCAGCAAGGTTTAACAAGTTTGGCTGTAGTTGTACCAAGTAAAACACCAGCTGAAGTAGAAACTAAGATTGAATCAGCACCACAAGCTGGAACACCGGAAATTGTAGGAGTGAATGAAAATCAGCCTAATGAACGAATTGATAAGAATGATGAGTTTCAATTCCATAGGGAAGTTGTGTCTAAGCAAATTGAGCAAACAGAAGTAAAACCGGAAACCCCAAACATAGATCAGGCTCCCCAACAACCACCTACAACCAATGAAAATAACAGTAACGCTCCATCAATTGACTCTCATTTGGAACTACAGTACGATGAACGAAAAGATCCAAATGTGAATGAACTTCCAACATTTTTCTTCCCTGCACAAAGACCACCAGTAGACATTCCCAATCAAGCTTCTTTAGTACCTAATCAACAACCTAATTCTCCTCATAGGACCGCTTATTGATAGTCGGCAAGACTCCAACATAGAACAACCAGAATCATTTTTCTTTGCCCCACGAAGGCAGCAAAACTCTGGCCCTCCAAACTACCCTTCCCTACAACTTCCTGTTCCACAAAATAATAGGTTCGCATTACCCCCATCATCCCAATCAAGTCCTGGTTTTCCACAGTCTCAGACTCCTACTCAAGCACCCCAATTCTTCTCAGGGGGTAACTTTAACAGATTTGCCGTTCCTCCTACACAACCCACAAACCCACAAGCTGGCAATCAACAACCTGGACCTCCAGGCCCACCACCACCTGGCTTTCCATTCCCAAGAAATCTGTTTCCCGGAGGAGGTCCTCCCTCTCCTGGTCAAGAGCCTGAGAACGGTTACAATCCTTTCCATCAATATGAGCAATTTCCAGAGCCACCTTATGAGTCCGAATTCGTTAACGATCCCCCGCTTCAGGATGCCCCACAAGCAAACAGTCAAAGGTCTGCTGGAGAAAATCCTCCTCTGCCGCCGATGGACTTTGCACAGAGCACATTACGCAACGTCAGAACGGAGGAGTTGATAGACGTTACACAAAGAAAACAACTTTCACCGGGATGTGCTTACAATACTATTAGCTATGGACCGGATGGAGAAGATTGCATACAAGCCCGAAAAAGGAGACAGAATTAATGAAGAATATTTTTATTTAGTCATTTAGAAGTGTGCAGGGAAGCTAAGTATTTAGGTCATAAGAAAAGTTGTTGTAATGTCAAATGTCAAATTTTAAATTAATTATTGTTTTCATTCTCTGGAAAAAATAGTGCCAGCTTTCATGTATTTACGTGATTTGAAGCAATGAAGTATTTTTGTTAAGTAATGCTTATAAAGTAAACCTTTTTAATAAACAAAACCATACCTAAGAAACACCTACACTGGACACCGGAAGTGTAATTTTGCACTAATAACTTCATATGACGTAGCACCTTGTGGTTAGAAAACGATTCAATTCAGTATCCATAATCCATATAACACTTTACTCATTTGAAGTGCATTAACGTTTACCCATTGACCAACAAATTGAACCTGCAATCTTTGTTGTTTGTGCTGCATCGATTTGCATCCATCTAAAATTTCAAGGTCACGAATTCACGTTGGCAGTGTGAGAGTAGAGTGTGCGAAGTTTTTTTTGCAACCGCCAATAAATGTAAAATGCACGGTTTTGTCATTTTTTTTTTGCTTGCACATTTTTAGACCAAATGTAAAGGTCGGTAAAGATATGTAAAGTAAAGTAACTGGTTCTAATTGTAGTGATAAGTACAACCAACAACGCTTTATAAAAACTGCATCGAACATTTAGCTCATCAATCATCAATAGTGACGTCGTGATTACCACAACACAAAATGACGGAGAAATTCTTTCGATGGAAAACACCTTCCCATTTTGCATCAGGGTTTCCGCTCACGCGATGGATTTGGTTAACGCTTATGGTCATCTTATTAGCAAGAGTGGATGGCTCATGTGTACTGGACTCTTCGAAATCAATTACCCAGGGAAGAACGCATTTACACCACTCCGGTAGACGTTTCATCTCCATCCACGGCCCCTTCATTTACGCCAATTACTCGCAGCACGGAGAACAAGGCTCTCTACCCAAATCTCCGAGAAATGCAAAGGTATTGTGATGGGCAGTGCTTTTATGCGGGTTCATCTGCTATGCCAGGTGACCCACCTTGTGATGTCACTAAATTCGAATGTGAAATGATTGCTTCGGTTGCAATGCACAATTCTGATACGAACGGAGAGATGTATTGTGATTTTTTTGGTAAGTTAAAACGCAAATCCTAAGTTAAGGTATCGAATCACAGGTTTCTATTTGTATTAGTGAAAATCGAATTTGCACCTACTTTACTTTCAGGTACGGATCCTATGAAAGAATCTTTCTGCTACAAAAGCGAAGCGCAGCAACGGTATCGTGATGAATCTGGAAAACCTGATAGATTCTTTACTGTTACATTACATCGTGTGCTGGGGAGTCCTGAGACTTGGGGTATCAATAACTTCGAAGGTGTTCCTGTGTCATCATGTCGTAAAAAATGGGATGATAAAACGGGTCGACGATGTGAGTATGCATATGCAATTTTGCTTATCATAGTAGTTATAGTTGTCAAATAGTGAGGATATATGTGTAAGCATTAAAAATTTCAATGTTTATTTGTTTACAGGTCGTAAAACGGAATTTGTTGCAATATCGTTTGTAAAAACTGGGGCTCTGGAAGCACCCCCTCCACAAAAGCTACATGAAGAAGACCTATGGTATGTCTGTATTGCAGATGAGACTCATCGCTCCCGTGTTTCAATGTGGACCAAGATTTCGGATGCCGTAGACAGTGCGGGAGACCCTTTATTTAAGCCGTTTAGAATCATTAACACGAAACCACATATGGAATCAGGTACTTGCATATTAGAACTAATATTTAGATTGCTTTTAAAGGCATTTGTGTTGTTTCGATTCTTTGATTTGCATACCATGTTGGCAGGAATTGGGAGTCGTATTTTCTAAAGTGTCATTTGATGAAGAAATAATTTCCATGGGCTGTCAGTTTGTTATCCAAGAAAGTAACATGACCATTGAAAACATTCCTAATGCTGCTCTTTTTGGAGTATCCGACCATTTCCCTGTGACCATCAAACTGGCGTCAGGTTACGTTCAAATGAGATGAAGAAACTGATGAAGTAATTAGACCATTTTACACTAAGTACGCGGCTTCAAAAGTTTTTACGGGATCAGAAATCAGACCTTATAACTCATTGGACTTCGCTGCATCTAAACTTGACGTTAATTTATTACCTCCTTCGCCAACTTTAACTACTGACTTGGAAATTGAGGAGAAGAATATACTGGCGATTTCAGAAGTTCTTAGAAAATGTGATGACCCTAAAAAATATCGCGACCTGTATATTGCATGCTACCCACCCAATGAACAACTCAACTGCGTTCACACAGGTAATCACAATCACTTACATTTTTAAACGAACGAAGGCCTTTAGTGGTTGAATATCGTTCCTTAAATTTAAGGTAATGATTTTTATTTTTATGGTCTCTGAAGGTCGCTGTCCTGTGATGTTTATTGTGGAAGTTCCAAAATCTAACACTGACTTTGATACGATTAGGGCTCATGTGTATAGTTCTATCCCGGATGACAGGAGCTTCAGGAAAGTAATTCGACCCCTTGGTTATGCATCCGTAGGATTTAGCTTTGATGGTAAGATGGGAAGAGATGTGGTTGTCTCTTGCGTTGTTAACGGTCTCAAAGAAATAGGATCTTATGTCAGTCTTAATTACGGGAGGTCTAACATTTATCCCGGTCAAGTTGATTACAACAATTTGATCTCTAACCAGCAAAGTTACAGCAGTGCGGAGAAAAACCAGATTCTGTGTTCTTTTGATATGAAAACTAAGTTTGTGGTGAACATGGTACTATACGAACCTGCTCTTATCGACTCTGTTTCGGCTGGAACATATGAAAAACTGGAGTATGATTTCAAAGAAAAACCTGTCTTCTTGTTGCTTGCTGCTGGGAATCGGAATTATCCTGGAGGAACAATTGTGTACCATGATTACCGACGAGGACTGAAGGAGCAATTTAGCAAGAAGTTGTTTCTGGCGAAAGCTCAAGCGTGGAAGATGCTACAAAATGACAAATTAATAAGTGCACTTCTGATTTTTATTTATTTTATTGAATGATGCACATATATTGCACGATTTATTTATTTGGTCTTAATATTTTTAGCACATAGTTTGCAAAGTAATTCATACATACTTATTTTGCAGTGTATAACGTAGTAATTCTTAGTTAAAATTAAGCATGGGTGATAGTCTTAGTTTCTTTGAAAATTAACCCTTCCATTTCAAGTTGCTGCAAAATAGGTTCGTAGATATCGGGGGAGAATGGGTAAATCACTCCTGTTTGTTGTATATTGCCTGAAATATTGATTGTATAAATATTGTGCCCATTATTGTAATACTTGTAGTAACAATAGCGTAATTAATAATAATTGTCTTCACTCGACTTTTGACTTATTAAAAATTGTTTACCATTTAGTAAAAGTTTTACTGCATGACCAATCGCAAGTCCAACCGTTTTTGACATCACCGAAAATCCACCTTTGTCTTGTTCTCCATATCCTACAAACTCAATTTCACGAATCTCTTCATCCCCATTGACTTTCTTTGATCTAATTTCATGTCTAAGAATGACCATATCTCGTTCATCATTTTCTGCAGGCATGCATTCATCATTGATTAGATAGATAGGCAGGCTATATTGGATTATACATATAAGTACATTATCTACGTATATGTCATTTATTTCAATATTTAATTAAATCAAACCGAATCTCAATTTTGTCGCAAGGTGTTCTGCCAGCGTGTCAATAAGTGTGTCCTTTAGAGAAAGCTCAGGTTCACGGCATAGAAGACCTAGGTTGTTCAATGCATTCACTTCGTCCATGTTAAATCCGCAATGTAGTAAAAGTTGTGTGATAGGTTCACCTTTCCTATACAGATCGAGAATGTTCTGCATTCTGCACAACTTTTACTATTAAGTCGCTCTAAAGTTTTTCAAGGGAAATTGAAAATCATGAATATAAGAAATTGCAATATCCTTGTCATGATTAATTAATTAACATGCTTCAGAAAAAGTTTACCCAGCTTTTTGGAATGCTATGGTCTTCATCATAAATGTCTTTTATGGACTTGGAACTTAGAAGTTGTAATTTGTGAAGTGTTTTAACAACTTTTCCGAAACCTCTGTATCTGAGTGTTCCACGGATGATATCTGTTGCCTCATGTATACCGTATAAATCCTTGTAAATCAAACTGTCGCGATTAGGGTAACCTTCCAATTCGAAATCTGTCAAGAAGTCCATGTCTGCGATCGCATCGATAAGTTCACCTCCTGCTGGAATCTCGAATGCCTTTGAATAAAAATTAGGTACTTTTTCTAGGTATGGTTTGCGGATTAATACTTCAGTATTCTCCACCTATCGGTACCACTATCATCCACTTGCAGCTAGTCCCAGGGTAGCCTATCCGACCAGCATCCATTCAAAGAACGAAAATTTAAAAAGTTCCATGCGTTCTACTCTCTGATATCGACATCCCATCTTCCAACCATCATCTCACTTCATAATCCCAAAGATGCTTGTCCGACCGACATCAACAAATTGCAGTCCAGGTTAAAATACATTAGATCTTCGATTAAGGTTAAATTAATTACAGTCATTACTTTAAACGTGTGAAATGTTTCAGTATTAACAACTTTAGACCATACTTTTCTTTCTCATGTGCTTTTTGACGTGAAATAAGTTATAATCAACGTCCGGATAAGAGGTTGTTGCGTTGTGTGTTCTGGTAGTCATCTCAATCATCAATCATGAATCAAGGTATGAACTGGTAACATAAATTAAGTGTCACATTTTTTCTTTTTATGAATGAGGAAGCTACCTTGAAAATCAATTATGATTTGTAGCACTTCCCACGGAATTATCCGTTTATGTAATAATGACTTTGTCATTTCCATTAACTGCGTGAATAAAAACCTCACACTTACCTGCGTAATTATACGCGTTATATGCAAACATTTTACCTTCATGCGTAATTATACGTTTTGAAGGGCACAATGGAATTATCCATTTATATTGCCACAGCTGTTTAGTTGTTAGTACGAATATATCATGTTGTACATGATGATGATGCTGTCACTTGTACAAGCGTAATTATACGTTTTTTGATCGCTCTCTGGCATTCAATCAGGCTCTGAATCAAATTTTTGATTAACAGATCAGCTGAATGGGGATACTGATGATAGCTCCCAGGTCGTTACTGTCCTTAACTGGGATTCAATTTTGGATACAGTTAATCAGAATACAGCGGCAATAAAACAACTTCAGGACTTACCGAATTCTATCTCGGAGCTGAAAGCTTTAATGGCTCATTTAGTAACCGGAAATGAGGGCGATGAGGAGCCCATTTATGAGAGCGACAATGAAAGGGGGCCGTTATTAAATGAAGTAGACGATTTACAAGACACAGTTAAAAGTCTTCTCGCAACAAAGACGAGCGTGGTAAATCAAACTGAAAGTGCTAGCGTTCAGGAGATTCTTAATCAGACGCAGACCGAACCCGATTACGGGCCTAACCTTAGAGAGGATGTCGCGTCGTCATTTGGCAGATTTATTCAAAAGAAGACGAATAAGGACTGTATTGACTCCTGGAAAGAATCCTACAAGGCTCCTGACAATTGCAAGACTTTAGGAACCCCACGCGTAAACCATGAAATCTGGGCTGTATTACCCAACAAGGCCAAACAAACTGATATTCACTGGCAAGCTCTTCAGACTTTCGTTTCAATGACCTCCGTTGCATTGGCACGGATGGCAGAGAAGATTGTTGGTGAAGGTTCCCAATTACCTGGGAAGTGGCAAGAGGAGTTGTTACAGATGACCTTGCAGTGTGCTAGCATTAATAATGTTACTAACCAAACGATAATCTCCCAACGGAAGAAGGATATGAAGCCATTCGTAAGCGAGGAGGCAGCAGTGCTTTGTAGCTCAAACAACACTACTACTGAGTTGCTGTTTGGTAACGACTTTCAAGACGAAATCAAAGCTTCCAAGTCTGCTCTAACCGCAGTGAAGCTCAAAGCACCAAAAGCAAATTTATATCGCAAGGATCTTCGCTACACACCGTTCCGAAAGTTTTCGGGAAACGGACAAGTGCCCCCCTCAAGGCAAGGAGTGCGGGGCGGACAGAGACCACGCCGGTTCTTCAGGAGACAATACGGGCACCAACAATCATCAAGGCCCCAATCGTACACGCAACACAGCCAATAGATAGAGTATGTAAATATGCAGGTCGTTTAAGTAATTATTTAAGTAACTGGAAATTGCTAACTTCTGATGTTGAGGTACTAAATATTGTGATGGGTTACAAAATTCCCTTTATATCTACGCCTACGCAGCATACATATCCAAATGAAACCTTTTTTTTGCCAAACGAGAAGATAAAAGTAGAAGAAATTATTCACAAACTTACTGGTATTGGCGCAATCGAGGAGGTATTGCCTGAAGAGGGCCAGTATGTATCCACTATTTTTACTGTTCCTAAGAAGGATGGCTCTGGTAGGTTAATTCTTAATTTAAAGAGTCTGAATGAGTATTTAGACGCGCCTCATTTTAAGCTCGAGGACTACCGAAATGTCCTATCGCTTATGTCTAAGAATTGTTTCATGGCCACCTTAGACCTTCAAGACGCTTATCACGTAGTTAGCATAGATACGAATTTTAGAAAATATTTACGGTTTCAATTTAACGGCAGATTATTTCAATATCGGTGTTTACCTTTCGGCATTGCAACTGCAACAAGAGTTTTCACTAAATTACTTCGTCCAGTAGCGCTGTACTTACGAAACCAGGGACTGAGCTCAAACTTTTATCTAGATGATATTCTATGCATTGAGGACTCATTTGAGACATGTCAAGTCAATGTTTCACAAACCACAAATGTTTTTAAGTGGCTAGGTTTTTTAATCAATGACGCAAAATCTTCTACTGTTCCGAGTCAAGAGTGTCATTATCTAGGATTTGTGTTCAATTCAAAGGAAATGACTATTTCTCTTCCCTTATCAAAACGGGAAAAAATTCTCAAGTTAATTATTCATACCTTGAAGAAAGATAGTCACATTATACATGATATTGCCGTCCTTATTGGCAACCTTACAGCGGCCTCTACTGCGGTTGAATATAGTGGTATGTATACTAGGGTTTTAGAAAGAGATAAGTCTGATGCTCTATTTGTAAATGGTCATAATTTTAATGTTTGTATGAAACTTAGTGCTGAGTCGTATGCTGAGCTTTGTTGGTGGCAGTCACATATCCTCAAATCCAACGCACTTATTCGTAGATGTGTATACCATTACGAAATTACAACTGACGCTTCACTGACAGGGTGGGGCGCACACACAAGTGCAGATGCCACGAGAGGTTTTTGGAGGAACGAGGAGAAGGCTCTCCACATTAATACGCTTGAAATATTGGCTATTTATAACGGTATTCGTTCCCTTCTAAAGCATATAAGAAATTGTCACGTTCTCATTCGGTGTGATAACACGACGGCGATAGCGTACGTTAATCGATTTGGAGGTTGTAGGTCGAAAGTTAACCACAACTGGGCAAAGGCCCCTTGGATGTGGTGTGAAATGAGAAGTGTCTGGCTTTTTGCCACATATATAAAATCATCGGACAACTTCGTTGCAGATGAAATGTCTCGGAAAGAAATTGATCGTAATGATTTTAGTCTAGATCATTTGTCTTTTACTAAAATTACCTCAGCTTTTGGGGTCCCCACAATAGATTTGTTTGCGACTATACATTCGCGCAAATGCTCTCGATTTATATCTTGGTTTCCGGACCCTGAGTGTGAGAATGTCGACGCTTTTACGCTTAATTGGGAGAATAACTTTTATGCTTTTCCCCCTTTTTCACTCGTACACAGAGTTTTAAATAAGATAGTAGACGAGAATGCGGAGGGGATATTGGTTGTGCCTTTCTGGCCATCACAAGCCTGGTTTCCTCAATTTAAGAAGTTAGCGATATCTCAAATGATTTTGTTTTCTCCTTCCAATTATGTCTTAACAAATCCTCACACTAATGAGCGTCATCCTCTTTGTAGATCCCTCACGCTAGTAGCAGCGAAGGTCCGTGGGAAGGGTTTACTTTCTCCGAGAATGTAAATTTTCTCCTACAAAATTCATGTACTAGTAGTACGTGGAAGCAGTACATGTCAGTTTACAGAAAATGGGTGACATTTTGTAATCTTAAATCAGAGAACATCAAGTGTGTATCTATAAATGTTGTACTAGAATTTTTAGCGAGTTTATTTGTTAACGGTTTAGGTTATTCTTCAATTAATACCGCACGTTCTGCGATCTCTTTGTTCGTTAACAAGATTGACAATATATCTGTTGGTTCTCATCCTCTTGTTGTACGATTAATGCGTGGTGTATCAAATCTGAAACCAATAACATGTAAGTATAATACGGTTTGGGATGTTAATATAGTGTTAGAATTGTTTCGTTCCTGGGAAGATAATTTAGAACTAGATCTCATGAGATTGACAATCAAGGTGTGTGCTCTTGTAGCTCTAACTTCCGGTCACCGTAGTCAAACGTTATCCGTCATGAAACTGTCAAATTTTAAGTATTTAGAAGATGGCTCGATCGATGTTATAATCACAGATAGGTTAAAAACTAGTCGTTTTGATTCTAAGACTATATTGTCTTTTCCAACGTTTGAGAGTCATACCTTGTGCCCTGTAAATGCTTTACGAGACTATATTACTAAAACTGTTAGTATTCGAGGCAATACTGATTTCTTGTTTCTCCAAACAAGACCGCCCTATAAAAAGGCGTGTTCCCAAACAATTAGTCGGTGGTTAAAGCAAGTCTTAGGACTGGCAGGTGTTGATATTACCAAGTTTAGTGGTCATAGTTTCCGACACGCTTCAGTTTCAAAAGCAAACGCCTCTGGTGTGTCTTATGACTCCATCCTTAAGGCTGCTGGATGGTCAAAGACGTCAGAAATGTTTCGTAGAGTATACAATAAGCCTATTCGAGACTCACATGAATTCGCTAGAAATATACTTGAGAAATGAACCTATTGTAATTAATTTAAGTTTTTTCCTTTTAATTATATGTAATTAATTTGAGGGTGAATAAAACATCATTGTGTATTATACTGGTGATTTATCCTCGCATTTTATCATTTCTGGACAACTGCAAGTGGATGATAGTGGTACCGATAGGTGGAGAATACTGAAGTATTAATTGGAGGTTATCCGAGCAGCGTCCGAAGGACGCTGCGCTGGATAACCGTAATTATACGAAGTATTCGTAACCGAAAGGTACCACTATCCCCACCCAACCTCAACCCTTCTATTTGGATAAAATGCTTGCTTCTTTATCTTGTTTTTTGGATTATGAAGTGAGATGATGGTTGGAAGATGGGATGTCGATATCAGAGAGTAGAACGCATGGAACTTTTTAAATTTTCGTTCTTTGAATGGATGCTGGTC
>JAANSM010003633.1:0-12544 GCA_036850725.1 Orchesella villosa | reverse complement strand
TTTGGCTTTATTCTTCTCATACACACACGTTAATAAGTAATAGAGAAATATTCCACCCTCCAACTTTCACTCTTCATCTCTGACAAAGGTATATGTGTGTGTACAAGCGTGTATATTATTGTTAATATTAACAATTCCTAAAACAGAACCTCAAAATTTGTATACCAACAAAAAGCTTGCTATTGGTAGGAATGTATATAATAGTGACTATCCGGAAATTAACTGGCTCTCCCACCCCACAAAACAATCCGTTACAACACGTAACTTACTGCTCTTTACAGAGAAATATGTTATTACCAAAAACTACAAAACTAAAAATTTGTATACCAAAATATTTTGTTGGTGTTGAAAGATATGAGATGGGAATCATGGTGGATGCATTCCAAACATGCTGGTTGTGTACTCACCTCTTAAATTTATTAATAATATTAGTTTGCTTTATGCACACGCCACATATCCACCGCTACACAAACACATATATACACGGAGCACATCAAACAAATGAATCAGTATTGAATGAGTACTCTCGGAGGGAATGGGTATATCCATTTTTATTTCTATTTGTTCCCATTTGAGTGTCAATAACTTTCACCACAAAATGTTCATCAATCACGCCAAATGATGTTTTGGGATGCTTTCTATATGCATGTATAATAGGCCATTTATGTATGCCGTTCTATGCTATTTCCTCCCTTTTGTGTGTTATACAAGCAGCTCACATCTGCCACAGGATACATGTAACACATGTGATTTTTTAAAGAAAAGAACGTCTGAATAAATTGAATGGATAATGGTGTCGCAGCATCACTGCATTATCATTTTTTCAAGAGTCGAGTCTAAGGGCAAAACATTCAAGCTGACAAGGAAAAGTGGAGGAGAAAGTTGCTCGTAAATACAGGGAGGATGGGGTCATGTTACGTTTTTTAAGTAATTTATTTCCATCCTCTCAACAACAGGAGCAGGAAAAAGTTGCAAAGCACTTTTTTATACTTGAGCTCAGAAAAAGAGAGCGAGAGGCTGTTATGGATAACCACAGAAAATAATAGTAAATATTACAAGATAATACAGTATCCGAAATTCAGAGTGGCTACATGTCTGGTCGTGTCTAACCGAGCTTTAGCATCAGAAGAGGGAGAGAGCGAGAGGAGCGGTGTACATCATCAGCGCTGGAGAAAGAACACGGCTTTTGCTCTTCCGCTCCCAGCATTTTGTGTGTTGGTATGTGTTCATAAAAAAAGGGAAGAGAGCGTGACTTGGTGCTGAAGCTGAGCATTGCTACTCCTCTTCTCTCCTGATGATGATAATAATATACGGAAGTCACAGTGGAATAATAAATTCCAGCTGGGATGATAGTCCCCACTGAGAATCATACTATTTTCCTTTTTTGGTCACATTTTATGAGTTATATTTCTCCCTCTCTCTCTCTCGACACGACACGCCGCTCTATTTTCCCTCCCAACTTTACGTTTTACTGAAGCAGCTAACAAACAACATCATCTTATATATATGTCGCAGGAGCTGTATAAAAAAAACCTTTTGTTGTGTAGATTAGATGCGCTTTCCACGTCGTCTACTTTTCTCCATGTACTTACATATATGAAGTCATATTATGGATATGTGTGTTCGTATGTCCTTTTAACCATCTAAAATTTTGAATTAGTCCCACTGCTACACACTTATGTAACTAGACTCTAGTGAGTGCACACAAATTTCTCTCCCATGTAACTTACAGTGCTCTTGGGTATATACAATCTACAAAAAATATATATATACCTTATTTGTGAGTGAAACCTCATTGGAAAATTGTGTAGGACAGGAAAATGAGCTTTTTTCTTCGTGAGTGCTCCGAAATTTACAACTCTCATATAAAAAGAGTCAAGAGCAGAAGAAGGAATGAGATTTTTTTCTCTTGGCTAGTCAGAAAACGGAGTACCTAAAAATGCCACTGTTTTCTCCGCTGTTCCCTTTTAATAAAAAGGAGGAAGGATAACACGAGGGGCCAAGACTCAAGAGTAAGCAAACAAAATATCTGCTATAAAAATTCCTTTTTAACAAAAAGGAAATCACACATATTTGGAAATTTACAACAGGCTACTTTATTGATAGCTTTCCCTTCCATTCTTTAAAAAGGGGGCAAATAATGTATGTAACATAATAATATACGTGTATACAAATACAATGCTAGACCATAACGCTGCACTTATCCAAGTGGTCCTTGGGGAGTGGCAAGGACACTAAATGGATAACCGTCTTTTTTTACATCCTTTGCCTTATGTATATTTTTATTGTTGACCAATACAAAGATGAAATTGAGATCTCCCGCATAAAATGCAGAGAGGAAAAGAAAACTTGTATATTTTATAAAAGAGCGGATAGATATTACAAGCGCTTCCGCCTTCCACTTACAAGAGAAAGTATTTTATGAGTAGTAATATGCTTCGCCAGGAAAAACGCATAGGGATGGGAAACGCTAACGCTGCGGTGCTGATTCTAAACAGGGGTTGTGGCGTGGCCAATGTATGAATATATACTTACCACAAAATAAATGATCTTCTACACCAGAACTAGGAGCAGTGGTCCAATGGTTTTTGTCTTTGCGAAGCAAACGTGAGATGAATGCTTTGAAATGAACTTTGCTCGTTAGTTACACTTTCCAATTTTCAAAGCTTATACTTACTTCCTTATACAGGATGCCGTACGTAAGTATAAGCTAACTCAGCAAAATAATGGATTACGTAATAACGTAATGTCATACAGTATAGTTATAAGGTGTAATATCGTTCGTAAAATGGCTACGTTCTACTGCACTATGCTATCCCTTATTTAAAACTTATGACTCATAATGCTAATAAAAATGGTATTTTCTTCATCCTACTCCCCATTTTAGGGGAAAGCAGTGTATTTTGTATACCATATGGTTCAATATATGTAGAGGGAGAGAATGGGAACTGGTAACGCTTGAAGCTTTCACCAGAGAAAAAAGTGAACTTTCACTGTGTAGTTTTAAAAGACTGCATGCAAGCAATAAGTTCATGGGACCCTATTGTTTTTTCTCTCATTGGTTTCTTTTCCTCAGTCGGCTTTGACATACCTTTCCACCTCTCACTATATAGTCTGTATATTTCGATAAAAGCGGTGGCGGTGGAGGTGGTTTAGTTAGGGTGATGTGGCACGTCTGTATACATACGATAGTTTGTGTTTGTGTCTGAAGGTGATTGGTATTCAGCATTTTTCCCTTTCAATTCGCAAACATAAAAATGAATGGACCTCATGGTGTGCTCAATAGAAAAAAGGGAAGCTCGTTAAAATTTATTGCACTCGAAAAATAAAGCTAAAAAACTTCATGACTTTTCCCTCCTCTCAGGCTATATAGTACGGCATGTTTTAGGACTCCCATATATTATTTTATATGTACCACACGCGCACGTTATGAAAACGAATACTTGCTACGTGCTCCCATTATATAGGTACTTTTTGATTACAATTGTGTACCTATATATTATCCCTCTATATATAATGTATCCATATGAAATTACAACAATGGCACTTGATGAATTCCACTTCCACTTGGAAAATTAATTCAATAGGTTTCACTTCTAGAGAAATCTACAATGGTTGCTAGTTGCCACACTTTTTCTGTTTACCCTCACCCTCGTACTTTCACCGGCTTCGTTTAACTCATATGGTTTTCGTTTCTAGTTGTATGAAAAACGAGAGATTCTTTCATTGTGGTGACAAGCACATAAACCATGAACTGTGACCGGATATTATTCAAGATGGTAGAAAGTAATGATTTTAAGTCATCATTATCCATCTGAAAGGGGTAGTGGGATGCCGAGACAGTGGAGAAAATGCACTCATTAGGCATTTGGCTATGAGAGAGAATGGGACAATTCTGCGAGTATCAGACGTACTGTAAATTCTCTGTACTGTGTATAATGCTCAACCTACAAGTTATGGTATTTGTTGTACTGCAGCTGTGTGAAACGGCTTGTGCATACTTTGTTATTAGCAAGTACGTATATCAATATGCTATATATATGCTTATTTGATATGATTTCAGTATGAGTCCTTTTTTCATATTCATCTACAACTTTCATTTATATACTCTCATTTTATTAAACCACTAGCGTTGCGGTAGGGTTTCTCATAAAAATGGAAGAAATAGGAACAAAGTAGAAAGGAATTTATAGAGCACATCGTATCTAATTTGTGAGTGTTATGTGTGTCTAAGCTATTTTGTAAATGAGTCTAATGATCTGCTAGGCACAAGTTAATCAATGTGATTTAATTAATCAGCTACATCAACGCGAATAAAAGCCGTCATGACTGAAGACTCTCCCTTTTATGTGACAAAACAAAATGCCAATCCTTCTTCGTCTATCGGCTTGTATTTTGCTCGAATAAAATCAATATAGGCAGAGATATAAAGTAAAGTAAGTATACAAGGAATTGATAAGTGTGAAGTGAGAAAATTATGTTGTGAAAGCAACCTTTCAAACTGATTCTCGGTCCTGTCCTCCTCCTTACTTTTGATCGAGATAAGAAGGTCACCTAAATCTCCAAAGCCTCCTTCATAAACTCTCCTCACCCTCTCACTTTCTCAAAAACAAGGCGCAAACAAATGACTGAACTTGGAATCAGATACACCCCTTTCGTTTTTATTCTATTAGCACAGATAAATAATATTATACCAAAAGTGAGAAAAGTATTTTCCCCTTGAAAAGCTGTCTTAAGAGAAAATAAGTGAAGTGAGTCTTGAAAATATAAGAATTCCTGCTTTTCTTCCTCCTTGTCACCACATATACCACTGATGCTGTTCCCCCTCTGGTGAACTTTCCCCTCTGCTTTATTGAAAGCTTGATGATGATTCTACTGATCTCTGCTCTTTGAAAAAATCCCTTTTACTTGAACCTGTCGAAAAGTCTCTTGAAAAAGGAAAACTTTGGACAAGAAACAAAAACTAGCGCTAAGTTTTTACGAAGACAAAAAGCTGTCAGCTATTTTTACTGTTACTACTATAACTACTGTGTCTACTCTCTCACTACACTCTCCTACATTTCTGGGAGCCAGAAGACTTTCACCAGTTTTGGAGTACATAATATATATGTCTCTTTATGTTGCATTGTTCTATATGTATATTTAGTTGAGTGTACTTTATGAGGAGAAAGTGATAGCGGCTTAAGCGAGAAGCCAAGATACGTCACTTACAGAGCCAACTTGGGGATTCACAAAGTCAAGTGGGTGAAAAAGGCACATGGATACTTTGGGACGTCGGTTCGCATCCATTACTCTACCTATATCAAGTGTACGCCTGGGTGCGTCACATAACTAGAAGAGGAATACACGCCAACCATAACCACTACACCATTCTCATGATGATCATCATAACGCCACTGCCTTTTAGTCTAACTTGTCCCTATACGCAGATGAAACATTTTATGCAAGTATACATACGTGTACGTACGTACTTATAGTATGATATAAAATATACACAATACATTTTGTGTGTGTTCTTTGGTGAAATTGGAAAATACACAAAGTAGTCAGCTTTGAGTGTATGCATGCTTGCCCAAGTGATGAGATGCTTGGTTTTTTTATAAAATTCTCCTCTCTCTCTCTTTCGCTCTTGCCATCCCTCTGAAAGGACTTTCGCCTGACTATCACGTATCATGTTCACTCTACTGATTCCTGCTTTCTCCCGTGCCAATGCCAGCCTGCATAATTTTCGAGCATTTTCTTTCACACAACTTTTCCTCTTTCTCTCTCCCTCCCTTATCATCAAAAAGGTTCCTACTGTTTTCAGCTCCGGTGTTCTTCCTTTAATTCTATCACATGTATCTACTGTATTCTAAGTCTATCTTGCCATTTTTGTGACCGTAGTTGTAAACCGAGAAAAACGCTATTTAGGAATTCTACAACTTTCAAAATCTACATTTCACTTTAAACCACTTTAAACATTCCGCTTGTCTTTATTATTTTTACTTGTGTATCCAGTTCCTCCTTTTTTAAATTAAATTTGTCACGAAAAAATGCTATTTATTGACTCCTTTTATAAACCAATTTGTCAAGAGGTAATATTAGACGGTCTAAAAATTGATGACTTTGAATGCCGAACTCACACATCATAAAGTGGTGAGAGTAAAGGGCCTGAATAGATTATTTTCTATCCAAGGACCTATTTTTAAGACTCACCGATTTGAGCTGAAGTAAGTGATCTCTACTCTACGCTACCAATCTGTAATTGCTTAACTTTTATTTAAGGGCCATGAAGAAGTTCCGAGATTTCGCCTTTTATTCTTGTCTATTTTCTTTTCCTTTGGCAAGCATTACAAAGTGACTGTATGTAGTAGTGAAGAACTCCCACCTTAGATATTACAGTTACACTTCAGTTTCAATAATGATAGTGAAATGGATGGAGTTTCATGCGTACTACATACATGTTACTGACAGCTACATGTTACGTATATGCAATGCATGAATGACCTGTCTAGTTCGAATTATGACCACGAGCTGTGGTTCCTTATAGAACATGTATGTGTATCTATATGTATTCTTCCCAAAGTCCAAACCCAACTAAATTTAAGGGAATAGTTATGATAAGTAGACCATTACATTATCATGAACATTTGGTCAGTAATCACAATCACTTTCATCATTTGATGGGCGAGCCTTTACATCAAACAATAGCTAACACAACGGGATTTTCAGAAAACAAATTTTTGCAGTCATTTAGTGATGTGTGATTGATATGTAAAGATTATGGTAAGAATGTTACTACCGAGAACACACTTGAATCTTTTATGTATAAACAGGGATTTTGAAGAAAGTGAGTCGAAAAAAGAAATAAAATATTGAATCAGATAACTGTTTGTATCAGCAATCCGTGAAAACATTCGTACGTTGAAAATATTTGAAAGGACGTTATTTTACCTTTAAGTGCATGTTTACTTTTCCAGGAATAAAATTTAAATGTTTCCAATTGATGTAAATGTATGGATTTACCTTCGAATTTTCAAAACGTTGCAGTAAAAAAGTGTTACTTTGATAGTAATATGATAGTATCTGATGTTTCAAACTGTTTGCAATGGAAGGGTGCTTTTAATTCTTATGTTAAAGCCAGTTTTTGCAATCCTTTATAGTCACAATATAATCACAATATTATTTTCCCTTCTAGACAGACTGGCAGCCATCAGAATCCATCAATTGAAGAGACAAGGGTAGTAGTGTGTGTGTATGCTGTACGTGTGTGTTTCTCATGTAATGTTAGACATGTTCCGTAACTCACATGCCACAATACAATCTTTACCAAACGTTCCTGTCAAGAAATGAAATATCTTCATACTTTCCTTTATTTTTGTCTTGAAGCAGTAGATTTACTCTTGTAAGAAAACCGATGCTCGATCGAAGGTTTCTAAGAAAAAGAATAACACTGGGAAATGGAAGCAGGAATCCTTTTCCCTCTCCCTAGGAGTACTCACATGACAAAATATCCTCTTTCTATCTCCCTTCACATGTTATGCTCAGCTCATCATTCTCCAAAGCTTAATCTAACATGCACAATACGCAGGAACAAAAGTTGAGAACCGTAACACTCTCCCTCTATCCTTTTCATCATGTTGATGATGTTGATTTTAACCAAACAATTCTCTATCAGTGTTTCTCTTTCGTTCCATGTTTCACTGTAAAAACCACAATGAAAATGTTTGGTTTGAAGGGGGAAAGTTTTATTTTGACGAAACCTAACTTCTTTTTTCATATTTTGTTAAAAAGTAAAAAAAAATGCTTAGAATGAAATAAAAATTGTGAAAGTGAATGTATAAGTGAAACACGTAAACTTTCACCTACTTTCTTTTCCCCTCATATCCAACAAAACACACCACTTTTTTCTATGTATTTTTCCAGCACCTTGTTGCCTGATTGTCGTTTGAACGTCTATGCATTGTACATGGAACGGTGAAAGTCTCCTCATATATTATGTTCTACATGGCAGTATAAGTAAAGTAAGGTATAAGTGAAAACATGGTGTAATGTCCTACTCTCATGCAAAAAGCCTCAGTGTCTGGCTCTCCGAGATAGAAAGAACGGAAAAGCAAAAGGGGAGAAAATCGATAGACTTGGTCTGCGTTGTTGCTTTTCCCTGTGTTTCTTTAAGCTGGAAGCTTCTAGCCTTGCTCTCCCTACATATACACACTATTTTTTGCCCCTTTCTCTTTGGCAGTGTGCAAGTTAGACAGCTCATATAGCATCCAAGTTTTTGGGTAGTGTTAGGAAAGAAGAGAGGAGGAAAGTAGGGAAAAGAAAAGCAAACTAGCAAACAAGCCAACTGTTTTCTCTTATTTCTCCCTTTACTATATTACACATAGTGTGCATATATGTATGCTTAGTCTCCACCATAAAAAGTTTATTTCTCTCGGCAGCCAGAGAAAGCAGTCAAAGCTTTCTTTGGGTTGTAGCATGAAGCAACTTGTGTGTGTTGTATAAGAAGGTAGTTTGTGTGTGTGTNTTGTAGCATGAAGCAACTTGTGTGTGTTGTATAAGAAGGTAGTTTGTGTGTGTGTGTATATATAGCACTCTCTTGTTGTATTATAAACCACTTGAAAATCCTGTTCCTTCTTCACAACCCATGTTGCTTTCTCTTTTTTTCCAATGCTTTTCATAGGCATTCCTATGCTTTGAGAGGAAAGAAATAATGTATAGAAATAAAGAGTTTTTTTCTTTCTCTCTCTCCTTTTTTTCTCTGCCCACTTCAAGTCATCACTGCTTTACTTGTTGTACCCTTGTTCATCCCATGCAACAACATGAAGATACAACATTTTATGCTCTCGCCCTCACTCCTCTCCAATTCAAACGCCATTTTATAGGCTGCACATAAGCATAGAAGCGCAAGTGGAAAAAGAGTTTTTGTTTAGATATGAGATGTATATTATGCCACTTTACTGCACCCATATCCATCCATACCAAATGCAGTGTACACTTTCCTTACTTCCCTTCACCATGAAGGAATATCCATAACAATCTTTTTTTTGTGTAGATATTTCATGAGATACTAGAATGTACACTTGGAATCTTGAAGTTAAACCCATCTGACTGCTTGTTTTCTTCTCCCTTTCACATTCTATTTTGTTCTGCACTTTTCCCCGTCATCTCAGTTATTCTAGCCGTGCTCCTTTTTACTCGTTGTAGTTTTCGGACTTAACAGAACAAAAGCTATAGGCTTGACGTTTCCACATATATTTCACTTCCAGGGATCTTACTTTCTCTTTCCTCCTACACTACTTTGATCTCGATCCATCTTGAGAAATGTGAAACCTACTTTAGGTACATTGCATTGCATTATATAAATGTGGGGCTACGACTACAAGTTTTTCCAAACGTCGATGGATTCTCAATGACCATTTGACCACATTATTCTAGAGTATCGAAAGGCTACTTACCGCGTCCAAAACATCTTTTCCGATGGGATATTTTTCGTGACTCGAAAGCAAAATAGATGGGGGGAAATATTTTATGTGTATAAAGTGTAGAAAAGACTAGGTGAATGAACGTTGTATGAATGGACCTTAGACAACAGTTAGCCGCACGTAATTGACTCTCAACGATGCATTTTTCACACATTTTCCCTACTTTTGAGTAGTTCACTGAACCCAATTTACTTTAAAATTTTAAGATATGCAGGCTACTTTCCCCATTTCCTAACAACGTTTTCACACTATACTTTCTCCGGTTTCTAGTCCACCAAGCAGTTGAAGGAGTCTTGGTGAAAGGGCTCTGGCCCCGGTCCAAATTTAGCATGGTCGTGAAGAACGTACAACTTTTTTTAAATATTGCAAATACTGCCTTTCCTCACTTTTTCTGCTTGGTATTATGGCTTTCAGTTTCTTCAGTTACAAGTTCAGGAAAGATTTTTTTGAAGTCAAAAGTATATGACTGCGTTGCACTTTCATCTGACAGATATATATGTAGCTCGAAAACTGGGTAGGGTAAAACTACTCAATTTTTATTTATAAAACAGGAGCATAGAGTACAAATACATAAGAGTAGTACATGTTCGTCGTTGAAGCGTTTCAACAAATCGTGTAGTTCCAAACATGCCGTCGGAATTTCAGATGATAGTTTACAAAACGTTAGCCATTTCAACGACGCTATTATAAAAGGGAGGAATACTTAGAAATCTATAAATAATTCTGTGTTTAGCTTAGCATATCAGTTTGATTTCCAACTTTTACTATAGTATTCCCTATAACAAGTAACTAGAACTAAACCCCATGTTGACTCAATTATATCTATCCACATCCGGATGTATGCATGACTGAAAAGTTTTCCAACTAGCTCATTCATCACAATCAATTTTCTATTGACTAGAAGAGGATGATTATGAAAAGCGTCAAAAAGAGAAGAAGAAAAAGAGAATTAATGTAAAGATGAAAATGAGTGATGAAGGGAAAGGAACAAGTGAAAAACATACATCCCTTCCTCTCTCTCTAACATACATACAAGAGTGAAAGTAAAGCAGTAGAATAAATATGTATGACAGTAAGCAGTGTAACAGAAATTGAAAATGGCAACTCTTGTTATGAGTAATGAATGACACAGCTGTCCTTATTTAGTTCCATGTAGTCATCATTCTCATTTCATTATTCAAGCATCCCCAGTAATAATGAAGGTATAATAAACCAAACTCATTATAAACCTATTTCGCCCACTTTATATGTAATTTTCTAGTCAGACAAATTACGCGGGATAGAATGTAAGCTGCTAAAATCTCGAGTACAAATGTATTATTTACTTTGATTTGAAAAAAAATGTTTCGAAAATATAGAAGTTATTTACATAATACCACCCTTGCCACCGTATATATAACATGATATATCGAAAACTCGAAATAAAAAGGAAACCAAATGCAATTTTGTAAAATATAATACTATATATGAGGAATATGATAAGAACGAAGCACGTAGTGGTAGCACATCATAAATATTAGACAAGTAATTTTTTCCCTGTAAAACGGAGTTTGTTTCAAAATGAAAGCTTCTACTTCGACTGCTGCTGTGTAAGAGATGAGCTCACTATATACTGCTCCGCTCTCTAACTTCAAACACAGTCTTTTGGAATTTCCCGAGAGCGGATGGAAGAGAAAAGAGTTTGTCTGTATGTGATTGTGATGATGATGATCATACAAGTCGTCTGTCTTTCAAATCGAGTGACACTGTCTACCTCTTAACTTGATTCTCTCTCAATGCCACTCTTTCTATCTCTCTCTTTCTCCCTCCCGTTTTGCATACATAAAATGGTAGACTTGGTTTGCTTCATATATAGAGTCACAGAGAGAGCTTTTAGTTATAATGCGCGTGTTGGAATGGAAGTGAAAGCCTGCATGCTTTAGTGTTCCCTCTTTCTCCTCTTTTTGAAATTTACATAAAACTAGAAAATGAAAATGTGTGTGCACTTTCCTCCACTTCGATTTCGGACCACTTTCACCCGAGATAGATAATTCAATCCCGTTGCTATTCCAAATAAACAAAAGTTGCCTTTCCCTTTTCTCTTCTACTCTTTCTCTCTCTTTCATATCCCTCCTCATCACAAAATGTGATTGATGGGATACTACATATTTCAAAGGAGGAAAATATTGCTACATTAATTTGAGATTTGAAGTCCTTGTAACTGTGTCTCTTTCTACTATCCCTATATATAATATTCTGTATATACTGTAAGCCCACTTATCATATAACACGGAACTACAATGGATGAAAGCGCTAAACTTATCACACAAGCGAAAGCTAATTTCATTTGATATGGAAATGGGACAAAAACTTGGTAATTTAATGATGTTACGCTATGTTACAATATTGCGGGGATCAAAGAATTTTCAGTGTGATGTGTGACGTGTGATGCTTTTTCTCGGAATATTAGTTTTCCAATTGTCATCTGCTCAAACATAAATGTTTAAGATTAGCACACACCCGAAACCCTAATACCAAACCAAAACCGCACACACATATGGCTTGTCCAACAAAGTATAAAGAGTGAAAGGAGCAGCAGCAGTTTGTTAACTTGATCGTTTATCCTTCTCACATGTGTACTATTGTGATTGTGTGCATTCACTTTTTTTTCTCTCTCCCTTTTGTATTTATTTATTAGTTTTGTGGTGGTGAAAGGAGTGAGATTTGTGGCTTTTGCCAGATTGTGCGCTGCTGCTGGTCACATCCTGTGCACTCTGTTTCTCTCTCACTCTTTTTCAGCAATATTTAACACACACGACAATCTATCCCACACATTCATTCTCAATTCGTTAAATGTATTGGTTGGTGTGATGCTAAGAGGAAAGAAGTAAGTGGTAACATGTTTTAATGGCAGGAGGAAAATGGGGGAAATGTTGAAATGTTACATGCACTCATATTTCTTCCCTTCTTATTCTTCTTCCCCTCCGTTTAGTCCCATTAAGTTTTTTTCTTCTTCTGTGAATCAAACAAAGCACAAAAAAGTTTCTTTTTTCTGTCTCAGCCAAAAGCATTTTTACTCAGAAAAAAATCTAAATGGGAAA
>JAANSM010003632.1:0-12544 GCA_036850725.1 Orchesella villosa | reverse complement strand
TGCGATAGTGATACTGCGATAGCGATATTTTTGCAGCACCTGAACCAACTAGTTTTTGCCTCCCATTCCATCCCACTCTGTGTGTGTGCGCTATGAAAATGAAAACATTTGGGATTAAGTCGTAAGTCGTGTGTGTTAAATATGTCTACTTCATCTATCTTATGCTTATTATGTAAGAGTTTAAAACCCAGCTGAGATGTGAGAATGCCAAAATTGAAAATGCTAAAAAAGTAGGAGGTTAGAGAGAGGTAGGAGTAGATTCTAAATTCCGATCTAGATACATATTTAATACATAGTTTATGTTTATAGAATTATATATCTTCTAACGTTCTTCAGTTCTTCCTATTCAATCAAGATTTTAAACTTTGAAAGAGTTATGTTATACAACATTATACAATGTTGACTAAAAGTAGATTGAAGAAGGAGTGAAGATCTATACACACACAAGCACACACGTTCCTTTTGCATTTTCATCTCATCAGGTTTGTTGTTTATTTGCGGATTGAACTAAAGTGGAAAAGGAAGAAGCTCAGGAATGAGAGACAATATTAACATCCAACTATATCCAACTTCAACATTGCATCAACANGCATTTTCATCTCATCAGGTTTGTTGTTTATTTGCGGATTGAACTAAAGTGGAAAAGGAAGAAGCTCAGGAATGAGAGACAATATTAACATCCAACTATATCCAACTTCAACATTGCATCAACATCATCATGATGATGATGATGTACACAAAATATATGCCATGCCAAGTTTCTATTCAATGCAAATTTTTGTTGAGCTAACATCTTTCACACACCGGAGAGATGTAAAGATAACGTTGCGACTTGCGATTCAATAAGTATATGAGCATATAGGAAACGTTTAGTATTGTATCATCGTCGTATAAGATCCGTCTCCATCTTCTTCTCCTTTCAAACTGAAAAGGACGGGCAAAAACGTACGCCGTACGCATTTAACTTTTTCAAAACTTTCAAAGTGACTCTGATCCAGAACTAAACATGAGTTGGAGACTGAAGCTCGAAGCTTGCTAAACGATGCTGAAAATTGCATCCAATTTTCGAAGAAACTTTTAGCCTAAATAATTCTTCATAATTATTGATTGAAATCGAGAACATTAATATATTAACTTTACACAAAAAAGCTCATAAAATAAGTTGAGTTTTCCAGCAAAATATATAATTTATATACCGAGAGTTGATTAGAGGCTTGTTAATGTGTCAAGAAAGCTTCATTTTCATTTCCTGTTATAAAGTGACACCTGCTCATTTTGTGTTTTTCTGGGGGAAAATATATATACCTAGTTTAAAAGTACAATGAACCTGGAGAAGAACAATCAGGCTTCATTTCATTTGTTGTTAATAAGTTATTACGAGAGTTAAATAATGGATTACATTATCCTTTCATTACATGGCGGATGGAATAAGGAGTAGCTTATTGTTATGGAAGTGTTTTTGCTGTTATTTTTAGGGGAAACACTTTTTCCTCTTGGTTGTGTAAATGTTGAATTATTGCACGAAATGTATAAGAGCTGGCTGAAAATTAAGTGAATGAGGAAGAAACAAGGGAAAAGAAGGGGATATATTTTGGAGAGAGAGTGAAGTGCATGTCATCTAAAATAGTGCAAACGCCAGCACTTGATATGCTGATGCATTCGTAAAACGAAACAGCTATACTTTTATACACAAAAAATGTATATTATCATGTACATTTATTATAGGAAATAAGAATGTACGAATGTGTATGTGCATCAATGAGTATTGTGCTATTGTATTACTTTGCAACTTGTCCTCGTCCTATTGTATAGTTCTGTTTTTCTATATATATTTGATATTCCATCGCATGTTTGGTGAATGAGGGGCGTTCTTTCTCCAAAAAATGGGAAGAAGAGTAAGAGCTGGACGAGGAAATAAAGTTTTAAGTTGGAGTTTTGTAGTTGGAAAAAAGAGCAAGGGCATTTAAAAACATTTTTTGAGTGCAGTCAATGTGACTACTATACTGCTGCTTCTCGGCTAACTATTAAATATTGCTGGAGAAGAAGAAGAAGAATCAGCATAGAAAAGTTTATATAAGAAAGTTAAAGGGAGTGAGGGAGTCAACGTTAACACGTCACATAATACAATACAAAAGTAAAGAGAAGGAGAAGAATACGTAGAAGAATGGGAGTTTGTTTTCTTCGTCTTGAGTAAAGTTGGTGCGTTGTAACTGTAAGGTTTGCTATTTCCAAAAAAAGAAGGGAAAGGGAACGAAAGGAAGAAGGGAGAGAGAAGAGAGAGAGAGCTTGACAAAAAGCGAAGGAGACTAGACGAGCTTTTTCCTTACTATCCATTTATTCCGTCCTTGTCCAACTCCAACAGCGTAAAAAAGTGTATATGAAAGAGAGTTCTGTAGAGTGATTCAGAGAGAAAGAGAAAAGTGTTGTCGTCCTACCGATGATGATAAAGCTAGGCTTTTCCCATGTTTCTCTCCTCCTGGATCAATACTGAAACGAGTTGGAGAGGCAGAGGGGGTTTTACTTGGGCTGCTCACTGCTGCTCCTCGTTTCCTTCGGTTTTGGTTGCATGCTTGTTGAAGCTGCTCCTGCTGGAAGAGAGAAGTTGAATCGAACACGGGAAAGAGAAAAAAAAGTGACTTTTTCCAAGCTGGGGCTTTGTGAGCAGCAGGAGCAGGAAAAAGGAATGAACGTGCATTATGATATGATGATTATTGCACCCTTCTAGCGTTTCTAGCTGAGAGAAGGGCGACAGAGACGAGAAATGGAATGGAATGGAAAAGAATGAACACCGGGCTCTGGGTTTTCCTCTCCATGCATATTGTGTGGTAGCTTCCACTTTCCACCAATGAATTTTCGAGGATTCTACCGATAGCACAGCTCCAATCAAACATTCCAGGCTACTGCTACTATACAAAAGTAAGAGCTAGACACTACACAAGACCAAAGTCGTGCTAGAGTGTAAAAAGGAGAGAGAGAGAGGAGAAAAGAACGGGAAGAGATAGGGAGTAACTAGCATAGACGAAAGGAATAGGTTAATATACGGGTTTTGCTGGAGAACTTTTTAAACCCGTTCCCGTTCTCGTTGTCTTTTCTCTTCTCACATATTTAGTCATCTTAAGCAGAGCTAGAAGCAGTAGGAGAAGCAGACGTGGCGGTGGCGGTGTTGGAGGAATGATATAAGCCTAAGCCAGAGATATATACGTAGATAGATAGATACATGCTTAATATAAAAAGTAAGCTGGAAGTGGGGTGGAAGTGGAAGTGCCTATATGCGGATTCATGCATGCCTGGCTAGAAATTGGCATGGTATATTCATATATAAAACTTATGTGTTCTTCGTTCTTCGAAAAATATACATGAAAATACATTCGATTCCACGAACATAACGAATGAAGAAACATTGTGAAGAGCTAGAACGTAGAAAACTATAGTAGACATCGTGGATCGTGTGTTGTGGTGTGGTGTGGAGGTTGGGTAGTCTTTTTTAGCGTATAAAAAGCTTATTTGAGCGAACCCTTTTCTCCAGGCTACAACTTTCTCGGGCTTTACTCACTCACACTGGATTTGATACCATTGGAATTGTAGAGTTTATGTTGTCGTTGTCGGATTCGAGTCGGCCTAGCTGTTTCTCAGTTGAAAGCTGTAATGTAATGCAATGTTATGTACGATATGACGTTATGAGTTGGGAACTCTTTGGAGTTGCTAGCACAAACGGAAAAGGAGCTTGTGTATGAATGCTACTAAAAGATAGAAGACTTGAAAGGCATTTTTTCTTTCTCTCTCTCTTAAATACATCGCTCCTCTGCTTTTTCCTTTCAAACCCAACTGCCATTTAATATCAAAACGCCACACGTACACGGACGTAATAAAGATAGAAGACTTGAAAGGCATTTTTTCTTTCTCTCTCTCTTAAATACATCGCTCCTCTGCTTTTTCCTTTCAAACCCAACTGCCATTTAATATCAAAACGCTACACGTACATGGACGTAACGACAACGAGTCACTGGCCATAGCTGTAATAGTCTCCCTTGTACCGTAGACGGCGAAAGACCTTTCCTCTCTCTTCTTCCTTTCATGGCTGGCTTTTGCTCCGGCAGTACTGATCACGCATAGTGATAATAAAAAACATTTTTTATATCGAAATCGGAAATCTAACAACACACAAACTGCCAGTTCTACACAGTGGTGGTGTTGTCCAATGAGTCATCTTTCAATTTTTTTGCAAATGCAAAGGATAAAGCTTCACCTTGAATTTGAATGAAAAGCTGGAGTTCAAAAGGTTTGGATAATAATAAATAATTTGGTGGTGGAAGTTTGTATAGCGGCGTAGAAAGATAACAAATTGATCATATTGATAGCGAAATACCGGACAGACCGGAGGTGCCGTTAAGTGGTTGTGGTTTTGTGTGTTTATGCATACATAAAATTTAACGTCAACCATCACATCATCAAAGGTGTAGATAACCAACAATAACAAACGTTCTCGTTTCGGCACCGTTTCTCCATGTATATCAAGAGTGTCTCCTCCGGATGTCCGCTCTAAGTTTGTTTATTACCGAACTAATGTAATTTGGGATGGGAGAAAACGGTTCTCTTGCTATCAAGAGGGAAGAAAAGGATAGGAGTTCCAAGCTTGGAGAGAGTAAATAACATTGTGTAATGTGCATCTTTTGTGTGATATATGGATATATAGAAAATTTGTATAAACACTTTTTAGGTGAACTTGAACGCTCCTAAATGAATTATAACTTGACGTTTTACTCATTACGTTTAAGTTCATAACGTTTCCATTGTTCATTCTGACAATCAGCAAATAAGATTACATTACCGAATTTGGTGGGAGGAAGAAGGAAGAGAGGTAACTAAATTTGGATACGGATACATTTTAAAGACGTGGTTGGTTGTTAGTTTTGAGTGTTTGGCAATATAACAGCACGAGCACAAAAGATAGTGAATACGTAAAATGCAATCGTAATGTAATACGTAATAGCAATTTATAGAAACACAAACACACAGTGCATGTACACATAAGACACAAGGGTAATGGGACCACACCGGGGAATATTGGGTGTCACTCTTAAGCCTTCATTCAGTATCATCATCATTATATCCTCTTGAGAGATTTGGCAAACGAGGATGATAATCACATGAGATGAGCGAAGGTTGTGGAAGTGGATGAGATGCGGATAAAAATGTTGCACATGTTGGGATTTGGATCGGATGTAATATTGTAAATGTAAACGCTGCACGGGTGGATAGAGACAGAGAGAGTTCCGTTTTTGACTAGAGAAATGTTACAATGAAAAGACAAACTCAGCACTTTTAAGGTTGTCAGTTGTCTCTTTCGTGACAGTCGCTCAAGAAGAAGTAAAACTCGAAAGGAAGCTAAAAAAAAGTAGAAAGAAAAAGAGGAGGAAGAAGTATTTTTAAAGTAAACCGATCCAACGGAAAGGCTTCACAGCACTTTCATCGGTGCAAATGGTGACGGTAATTAGTAATGGACCCATCAGTGGCAGTAGCTACCATCATCATCAACACCTTGCACAACCACGCGCATTGTTGACCACTCCTCCAGCTTACTTGTCCCTTCATCATCATCAGCATCATCATCACCAACAGTTTCCCAATGCACCTTCCTTTGCTAGCTCGGCAAGCACTTTGTGCTGTCTTATGTGCTCGTCACCAATCACTTTTCATGTTGGATTAGGCCAAAATCCTCATCATCCTCAGATTCAACAGCAACAACATCCATTTCCCAGCAATAATCATAATCACAATCATCCGCCTCGACCTTTTCTGCCTAATAATTCGGTGACGACGGTTCCACTACTTGCTTGTATCCCTTGTGGTCGATGGTGTGACAACAACGTTAGTGCGAGACGTTAACGACTGGCTCTCCGCTACTTCATCGCTTCTTTGGCCCAATCAACTTTTTATCAGGTTTAATTACTCATTGGCTTTCATAATTCAATTAAAACACTCACTTATTATAACTTGCTATATAGTTTTGGTATTTTTCCACAGTAAATTTGGATATAATGCAAGATTTTTATGTAAATTATGCGCATGAATATAAATCGGTTAATATAGAATCACATCACGATTGACGATTGCGTAAAAAAATTATTAAAAATCGTGCTATATGGCACCCACTTCAACACCCTTGACACTGCAAGTAGTGCAAACTCATTTAGAATTGAATTAGCTTGGTCTTGGCTTGGCCATTCGTAGAAAATACTTGTAGAAGCAGTTCTTCGCTTTGGTTCTCGAAAAAATTGGTAATAATTTTTCTTGGTAATTTTCCCTCAAAAAAATTCCTCTAAAAAGTCAAGTCAAAACTCATTATGACTGACTGGTCAGTGTCGATTGTCTATATTGTCGAGTCGATGAGAGGCTCCTGTAATCATAATCATAAGGTATAATATTTTCACATTTTATGCAATCATTTGAACCACAGAGGCTATTCCAAGGTTGTTTCTTCACACGTTATCTAGTAAATTATTGCTGATTGTGAGTTTCTTCATCAGAATGTGCTAAGTGCAGAGCTCTTTTCGCTGGTAATATAGCAATTAAAAGGGAAATCCGCTACCAAAAATAAAAAATGAGATCCTTGCACTTTGCTGAAAAGTTGCACAAAACAAAACAAAACATCCTTTTACGTTGATGTGGATATTTCATCCTCTGTTTTCCGCTGCATTATTACTCATAAATAGAAAGAATGATGATGACGTGGCTTTGAATTTGATTGGGGATTGTGGAGCATTATAAAATTCCCATTTTTTATTGCTATCAAAACTCAAGATGGACATAAAGTATAAAATATTGGGGGAATGGAATAGGATCGTTATTCCTTATTGTTCTAATGATTTGACTTATGACGCTAATGTTTTGGGTGTCTTTTTATATCTAAAAAGCTTACTGTTCTCGTCGTGAGCACCATAATAATATTCTTTTAGGCTTCTGAGTTTTTTTTTGAGTTTTGAACAATTGCATTATTTTTTAACTTGCCTCTTATATCTATAATCTATAGGCTATATATAGGCATTGTTTTGTCGTGAACTTGAAAAATCTTGTTAATATAATGTATAAAATGGTCATTATCATCATCAAAAAAGTTTGTGCTTTGTGGTGTGTGTAGTCTACAACATTTTTTTAAGGGAAAACAAACATTTTTGTGTGTGTGCCCTTTGAGTCTTTGAGGTTCCTTATATATATATTATATTTTATACACCTCTATTGTCAGATGTCTATCATAGAACATGATAATATGATAATTATTTTTTGTGTCAAGATCAATGATTATATCATTGATGGCCCCGAGCCCTTGGTGAAAAACATAATGGTTTGCGTTTGGTGCAGACTCCATCTCTCTAATTGTAAGAGCCAAGTCCACTTCTTGGTACAATTTCTTCTTATGTTACCGCTACAAAAAAGAGCATTATTATGAGCATGAGCTGAGCATGTCATAAGGAACATACATTATGCGAATGTGTTCAATGTGATCAAACTGCCAGGCCAGACCACTTCAGGCCAGAATTGGTGGTATCGTTTTGTCGTTGTTTTTCTATGTAAAAATTTGTTTGTTACAAACTACAAGCGGCGACGAATTGAAATACAAAAGTACAAGCGAAACATTATGATATAAGAAAAGTAGCCAGTAGTATGCGAAAACGAAACCACTCAATAAAAAGTGTTATACAGTATGCACATGTGATACACTAGAAAAAAAGCATATGAGCTAAGTATACATGTTGTGAAGGGATTGTTATAAAACATAAAAATGTACATGAAAATGTTGCACATTACTCAATACACAATTGCAGTGCAACCTTAACCCACTCCCCCAACGTTTATGGAAGCGTGGTAAAGAGTGGTTGGTTTTGGTGGACGGACAAGTTTATGTGTTCACTATGCAAATCATTTGTATACTTATATTATTTGTCTACGTCAGTCGACATCGACTCTCGACTTCTTTTCCTTCACTGGGAAGTTGGTAGTCGTGCGTTTATGGAGACTAGAGACTCTAGAGAGAGACGTCAGCGTCAATGAATAGGGTGACTTTTGAGGCTTATCGGGATTGAAGTCATTGTCAATGTCAGACCAAGCCAGGCCATGCCACAACACCCAACTCTTAACTCCACTTGATCCATGTGTCTCTATTGTGAAGGAAGGAAAAAATATTATGTTATCTGCTACTTCTCTTCTGCTCCTACTTTTTAGACCTTAGGTTTTATCGTTTTATGTTATGCACCATTCTTTTCAAGGTCTCTTATGATATGATATGATTCACTGATCTCCCTGATGTGAATTGTGATGTGTGCTACAGGAAACGGTATCGTTTTGATAATTATCTTGTCTATTGTTTCCTCCTTGTGCGGTTAGGGGTATCTCCTATTTTTGAGTTGATAAATTGTAAATGAGCAGGTGATTCATCACATCATCATCAATTCAGAAACATTTATTTGTAGTATTGTAATATATAAAGTTTACTTTTATGGCTATCTACTTTGAAGCTGATTAACAACGGAACAATTTCGTTAATGAATCTGTGAGCTAAGTATGAGCATAATAATAATATTTGTTTTTCACGCCAACAAAAAAGTACTGTTTTATATATCTGTTTCCTGTATTAAATCTCTATTGTACGAAAATCAACCGAGGTCTTGTTTCAGCAAGGATATAAAAATGTGACAAAAATGTGAATTATTAGGAATATGAATACGAAACATATAAACATACTTTTTTAAGCACAATAAATATAAAGCTCTGGCTGATTATTATGAGTTGCTGTAGGTGTTTCCTATATATCATAATAAATTTAATTCTAAAGGTCACATCATATATCGCAAGACCTTTATGAAATAAGTGCTAAAAATGGTATTCCACTTAGAATAGTAATGATGATTTAAATGTGAGTGGAAGACAAAACAATGCAAGTTTAAGTCGTTTAAGTTGAGTATTTAAATGTTCTACATGCATTTGGCTGTCTCCCTATTCATTATTACATACACAACTCGCTGAAGTCAATGCTAGATTACGTATGCACAACAGGAAATTTAGAAGGAGAATCGTCGTGAGTTGTGATGAATAATACATAATAATATAAACGTTTGTGTTTGTCATTACTAAAAAATTATACAAAAATATCTGGGTCTGGGCTTCATTTCGTTTTCGTTCATTCATCACATCACATGCGCGAAAAAAAACTTTATACCTTTTGCAATAATTGGAATCTGCATTGGACAGGAGCAGGAGTTAATTTTTGTGTATTATAATTTATAAATTATAATGGTCTCTTTTTACACTAATTGAGCTAACGAGGAAAATGACAGTGACCCACCTCTACATATTTTACTACTGTATTTTAGTATTTTAATGTGGTGCTTGCCTTACCAAGCGATAAATGAAAGTGTTAGCAGCTCACTAACTTACTACAACAAGTAAATAAACCATAGATCACAGACACAATCTACATCACACACAAAAACGACACGACAGCGACAGGACATAATATGCCGAAGCTCAAAGCCACACCTAATATGTAAAACATTGTATAAAAAGCGTGTAAAATCTTAGATAGGTAATCCTTACAGGTGTGTGTTGGGTGTTGGGTATATCATAATAATTATTGTTGAAAATGCAACTACATAAGCTGATTCTATTATTATTGCGTGTAGAATCCAAAATTTCTTTCGTGTGTTCCTATTGTAAAGCGTGAGGATTCAAGATTCATTCGTAATTTTGTTAGTCGCCAAGAACAAAGCTTAAATGTTAAAGAAAATTTTGCATGATGCATATTATACATGGCAGTATGGCACACACACACACAAAGTGACTAGTAAATTGATCCGAGTGACATTACATGACAATAATATATACGTATATATAAAACAAGTTGAAATTCACAATTGCAAGTTTAAGTTGAAACTAGGCTACGCATAATTGCATCAGTGTCCTTAAAACAGGAGTAGAAGAATAGGGTATATATGTATGTATAAGTTATATAGGTATATAAAGTTATGTGAAAAACGAAAGTGGTTTGGTTTGGTTTAGTTACATTGAAATGTTCAATTAAGTTACGTGATGCTCTCTAGTCTCTTCGCTGACTCTTTGTTGCAACAATGTGAACAAAAACGCATCGTAACAAAAATTCAGTTAGACACAGGATGTGCTGTTAAGCACATGATCCTCTTATCCTATTTAGGTATATAGATATAACTATCCATATAGTAGCAAAACGTTCAAGCGCATCACCATCATCATCCTTTTTTACCTGTATTTGTGGTATGGTGTGTATGGTGTTGCAATTTGCAACGAAACCATTATCATCAACCATCCTCAATTGAAATTGTAGAGGTATCCTCGTCGTCATCTCGAGTAACCTTCCTTCATTCCCAATCCTCATCATCCCCTGTCTGTCAGTCAGCATGAAGCTCTATATAAATATAAAAGCATGCTGCTGAAAAGGTAAAAATTTGATGTGATGTGATAATATAATGATGATAACTACATATTATAATATTAATACTCACAAGACTCTTTTGTTCATCGGCATTCCCATTTTCTGATTCTGATATAGTTCAGTTCCCATCAAATTTCATTTGCTAGAATAGAATATTTAGTTTTCATAGGTTTATAATATTAATACTCACAAGACTCTTTTGTTCATCGGCATTCCCATTTTCTGATTCTGATATAGTTCAGTTCCCATCAAATTTCATTTGCTAGAATAGAATATTTAGTTTACATAGGTTTATTTGGAGATATATACAGGTAGTTCAGGATAGAATGGAAGTACTGAAGTACGTGTTAAATGCGTTATAAGCTTGCATGATATGAGGAAGACCTCCAGAACTACTTATCTCATCCACATCCACCCACTTCACTGCCAATAAAATGGTAAGGAATTGGAAGACAACGACTACGACTACTACCTAGCCCAACAAGTGGAGATACTATGAGGACTCCTCAGCTTCAACTCCTCTTCAACCTTCTTTTCTCATAGATGCACGCACTTGAGCTGAGGAGAGACTAGAGACGCTATCAAAAACGGAAGGCGAGATGAGAATTAAGCTCTATCTATAACATCAGCATTCACCAGCATCCATCCAATTCATTGGAATTTCATGAGTTTTTTTGCGTTGCATTTTCCACTATTTTCCAGTTCCTCTTAAAAGAGCGTGAGCACCTCGAATTGACGAGTATCTCGAGGGTACTACGGACGATTCTAATAAAAAGAGGCAGTATTGCAAATTACAATGGAATATTTCTTTCAGAGAATTGCGAAATACCAACTCGTTTTTACCTGGTTGGTTGATGGTTGAATGCTCTTTTGCTTTTGATAAGGTGATGATGATGTAAATGCTCATCGCTCATCATTTCTATTTCATTTTTCATCATCAAATCACATCAAAAAACTCAAATGAATGCTTGAAAAATTTCAAAACGCTCTATACTTTTCTATATTTTTTCTCACTTTATTGGCTATAGGCTCTGCTCTAGCTTATCGTGATGAATTAAAATGTGTAATAAATAGCAATGAAACACATCATTACCTGTTAACAATGATCGTCATTGGCATTGTAGCAACAACTTTTAACTGGGGAGCTACTGCTGCTGCTGCAGTAGTAAAAAAAGATGATGATGATAATGTTTGGTTGTGGCAAACGATAAAAAATGTATTTGTATTGATCATATCATTATGAAAGAGATTGTTAAAAGGTAAATGATAATGAAATGAATGTATAAATATATAATGTATACTCAACACATACACATGAACACATGTTTCTTTCCTGTTTGATGAAGATAAGTATAGGAAATGAATATATATGCTTATAATTCTGTATAATTCTTTATATATTTAACGTCCATCAAATTTGCAAATGCAAACTGCAAGCAATAAGCTAAAAAGCAAGCACCAGTTTTTTACTGTCTACAAGGATAAGGTCAACGGGTAGGAAAAATGAAGAACCAAAATGAATATTTCACTGTGTGAGTTTGTGACTTGATTTGCTTATGGGCTTTTTTAGGCTCCTTAATCTAAATGTCAGGTTGGTGGTTTGGCTTTGGTTATAGTGATGGTTTTTTTCAGCCATCACAAGTTATCAACGAATAACCAAACCAAACCACTTTGTCATTTTTAGAGCGTAAGGATATACAATATTAAGAATACAAATAGAAATGGTAGCTCAACATCAACACAACATGGTCAACAGTGACGAAAAGGCGACAATAAATTTAGCAAAGCAAACTATTATCCTTATTAGCTAACTTGTTAGGCTTGCAACGTGCAAAGTAGCGTGTATAAAAACATTATGTATTAGTTTAGTAACTGAGATTTTCGTTCGTTACAAAATATAAAAAATTACTTGCCATTTTGCTCCTTTTTTTTACATAGGCTTCTTGTTAGCCCTTTTGCAGACATGTGTAAGTAGGTACGTCGAAGAATATATAAGCCATAAGCTCCTTTTTTCTTACGTGTTTTGATGTGTTCACATGTATTATGAATGTTAGTTTTCATGTTGATTTTTATGTAATTGTA
>JAANSM010003631.1:0-12545 GCA_036850725.1 Orchesella villosa | reverse complement strand
AACCTGCCAATGTTTTTGTAACAGGGACACGATAGCGTCGTCACACTTGTTTGGAATATGATAGCCTTTTTAGGTAAATTTTTTGTTTCTTTAATCTTCCAAAATTAGAAATGGGAAGCTGAAAGAATGAATAGAAGGAATGAACCCTAAATCTTGAATAACTAACCATAATCTAAGAGTTAGAATGAATAGTTGCTCTGACTGATATGAAAAGTCACAATTTTCAGCTTAAATCTTTTATAAAATATTGTTCGTTGTGTCAGTTGTGTATAGCCG
This sequence comes from Orchesella villosa, assembly GCA_036850725.1. NCBI lineage: Eukaryota > Metazoa > Arthropoda > Collembola > Entomobryomorpha > Orchesellidae > Orchesella > Orchesella villosa. Next base: position 12,269 of record JAANSM010003631.1, on the reverse strand, counting down.
TACGAACTAGTCTACTACATTTTTATTTATGATCTCTTACACTCAGTACATGAGATAACTCCACTCTGTGTTAAAAAGTAAATTGTCGCCACCTTGATAGTATCAGCTTTTTGCGAAGATTTGAATTTTTTTTAAACAAATTTTAATGGTTTAAAACAAAGTGAAAATATTATTGCATAGGCTTTTTATACAAACTAATATAAATGCACCTCACACATTCAGTTGTCAGTAATACCGAGATTTTTTTGCTGATGTGATGTTGAATAGCTCAGTTTCTAAGAAAGTTTGCCTGGATTCTTCCGTGTACAATGGATGTTTTCTTTGGGAAAGAAAATTTCTTATAGAGTAGTAAAAAGTTTACAAGAGATTTAATGAATCCATCCATAAAATACGTTCATTCTAAAGTTATCGCGATTATTTTTAGCTACTCGCAATCATCAATCACATCTCTGTTGCATTTTCGAATGAGTCTGAAATAAAACAGCAAAATGCGAACGAAATTTCGTGTATGTATTTTCCAATGCATACGTAGTTAAGACCTGATGTATGATAAAACATAAAATCTTAACACTTAAGCCAACGTTATCTGGTAGAATTTGTAGAATAACTACAGAAAGTAGGTATAAAAACCGAGTATGGCGAATGTGAGTAAACAAAAATTGTCAGACCTTGCCTTGTAAGGATTCTTTAGTTAGTAGACTTACAGTTGGAGAGTGCAGTAGAATTTGAGGATGGGACATAATAAGAACGCAGTATGTTTCATCTTTAGTTTTCTGCTCTGGCTGTGTACACTACTGCTCAACTTCAGCAGCTCTCGCATCGTATGTGATCCGTCCGTTTTCCTGCTCTCTCTTCTCTCTTAGAGTTTGGGTTAGTTTGTTGGTAGGGAAAAGAGAAATTCGGCGGCACGTGGCGTTTCATCGATCTTCTAAACTTGGCTTGTATTACAGAAAATGCTGCTCTATGCTAGTTATAGACTCCTTGAAAGCAAACTGGGGTTGGGGAAACATGCATTACCTTTCTCTTGGTACAACAAAATGAACAACTACTTATAATGATGATGTGTATATCTACTATATCTAGTATCGCAGTATCTGCATTTATACCTTAAGAAGCCATTTGGTTTTTCTATTACAGCCCTGTGATGTTCTCCAAGATTTAGGCAAGTGCTACTCAGTCAACACACGTTGACGTTTCGTACACTATGTTAGATTCTGTATAGTTGTTCATGTTGAGTTCTAATACAGGTAACTATACTTAGATGTGTATGTATGCATGTATTTCCATTAAGAGTTGAGTTGATCCGTTTATTTGCAAAAAATGTTGCGTTGTGCTTCTGACTTCTGATGTGACTAGCTGTTGTCTTGAATGGGTCTTGTGAGAAGGTGGAAAGCTGAGGCAAGGTATTCGAGCGTACTACAAGTACACATAGGGTTCGTATCCGGATATTACAAATAATATTAAGGTGCATGTTCTCTTTCATAATCTAAAAGTATAGTTCATAATATAATGTACAAGAGAGGAGCAAAGCAAGCAGTCAGCGTTATCTAATGTCCGCCTGAATTCCACGGATGCATGATGCAGACTGTTGACTGTGTAGGTAGTGGTTATATCAATGTTACTAAGCAGGCAATAAAATGAGAAAGGGATTTGTCTATATATTATTATATGGAAGCTGTGCTTTTACCTGAAAACAGTATGGTTTATTGTTGCAGTCATTCCCATTTTCGATCAGATACCACCGTTTCCTACTTTTGTCCATCAGCGTTTATAGGTATTCCACTCTCGAAAAATATGAATTGATTATTTTTGGTAGACCATCTTTGTATATAGAAAAAGTCTTTGGGGGTGAAAGTTTTAGTGTAGGGAGGGTGCCAAGGTGTTGTTATTGAAGTTAAATACATCATGATTTTTAGAGTGCTTTTGCTGCTTTCTTCCTTTTACCTCTACCTTTCTAAAGTTATGTTTACTGATGGAGTATACGATTTCTTTGTCAGAGCTGACGTATGCAGATTGTAGATCCATTTTATGTGTAAATGATTGCAAGGGATGAATTTAGTTGCATTTGCATAGCTTTTATATTTCATTTTGTTATGCACATACACATCACGTGTCTTTGCATTGTGATCATATCATGACATGTGTCGGCTAGTCTATCGAATTCACACAGGAATGAAAGCTGACAAACGTACGTCGTGTGTGATTTCATGTACAGTTCTGCATTCATTCTTATCTCGTCGATGCGATACTTCAATAAAAAAAGTCATGGGTTTTGGCAAGACTGGCAAGAGACAATCACAGGCACAGAGGAAATGCACCGTATTTGTTTTGTTTGCCAAAGTATCATTTAGTAATCAAAGTAATGATGAAAATTGCGATGAATTCAAAATTGAAAACTTTACGATTCTGGTCGTTTAAATGCCAAAAACTTTAAAGTGTGTTCATCTCAGAACGAGTTTGAGATGCTTAAAGCCTGTTACCACCCATATATATGTAATCAAATAAACAATGACTTTCACAAGCTAATGTAATAGGTTAAGATCAAGGATTTTTATAGCAAAAATTACTTATATGAATTTGTAAGTAAATATAAATCTTTATTTTTATATTGAAGAGGATATTAGTTAATGATATTATGAGAATTGAATACGCCAAAACAATTGCAGGGGTCCGTATATCCTGTTGTCAGGCTTATTGTCTGTGTACGAATACGAAAAATGAAAATACTTGGTAGTCACTTAAGATTCATACATAAAAAATCAATACTAAAGTATCATATCACGCTATAAACTTCTAAAATTCAGTTCCAATAAGAGCTCTAAAAGTCACTACAGACCCAACGAATTTACATATATCTTATGTAGCCTGTTTTGTGGGTGCACGTTCCTGTACCTGTACTTAGAACGAAAATATGACAGCGAATCTACTTACCTATGTAGAAACGCGCTCGTTAAATCATTTTTTGTGGGTGCACGTTCCTGTACCTGTACTTAGAACGAAAATATGACAGCGAATCTACTTACCTATGTAGAAACGGGCTCGTTAATTCATTTTCTATGCATTTTTGACGAAGTTGTATGCTTTTACCATGATGCATTTCAGCATAAATGAATGGGACGACAGGTTTCTCTTTTTTGTTACCATTTATGAAAAGTACGGTTGAAGGTGGTGTTATGTTGTACAGGTTCATGTTCCGCTTTTCATACCAATGCGTTCTATCAACCATAAACTGTCTTCTTTTTTGTATACCATTTATGAAAAGTACGGTTGAAGGTGGTGTTATGTTGTACAGGTTCATGTTCCGCTTTTCATACCAATGCGTTCTATCAACCATAAACTGTCGGATTTATGTGCGTGTGGTTGACAAAAAGAACGAGGGTTATGTTTGCTTCAAACGCGAAAATGTGGGAGGGGAATATTATGTATTTTCTATATACATTGCATATCAAAATATTCACCTGAAGATGCATTGCACAGTTGGCTTGCAAGGAATACTTCTCATTATCTGTTTTCATACATATACATTATAAGGCTGATGAATTGTATCTTGAGCGTTATAGTATTTTACTACAGCCGACTTGTGCTCTAAAATATTTATACGTACTGTGACTATGTAGTGTTTAGGCGTGCGTGAGTAAATATTACCTACGTGCTTTACGTGTAGTGAACTTAAACTTTTGTTAGCTGTACGTTGTACTTGAATTGAAACCTTGGTTTGGTACGCCAAGCATTGTTCAAACCGTGCGTGTATATGACCATGCACTTAACTACGGCTATTATAAGCCAGTATTCCAGTTTGGCCTGGTCTAACTACAGAGCTAAATTATAACTATAAGTTTGCAAATGCAAAACTGTGCGTGATAGAACGACATTGAATAATGAATGAAGAGTGGCTTAACACAAAATTATGCGTGTAATACTTATTACATACTACATATAATACACCGCAGCATGCAGAATACTTTTTATTTTTAGGATGTCAGTTTCTTGTCATAAAATAACTACTAATCAAGTTTCTTTCTCCGATGCTCACTATCTAACCCAATGTCTAAGTCAACATCAACATCTATCTTTGCTCAACGTGGGATGGTTGTGCAATAATATTCTAAGGGTTGGTTTGAAAAGATATATAGTTTTACAGAAGCTTTTAGGGCTTCACATGTTTATTGGCTCCTTATTACTTTTTTCCTCTATAAGATATATTGCCTTGCTTTTTGTGTTGTTTTATTGTATGTTGGCGTACGAAAGTAGGTGCACAATGCGTGATGTAAAGGTTTTTGAGTGGCAAACAGAAGGTTCTGGAAAGGTTCATTTACAAAATTGTGTTACAATTGCAGTTTTAAGTCAGAAATAATATGATAGATATAGGTTATGTATTTGAATGTATTGTGGATCGGAGAAATGTTTTATGAAGTTGGATTGAAGGGACAGATTCGTTATAGTTGTTCATGGTTTATTTTAATGTTGTCGGACGTGGATATGAGTTACATATAAAATGAAACATGACCGCTGGACTGGGAACCCTCATTTAGTTGTGAATCACATCGTAAAGTATACGACGTCCTTTTCGTAACGGGAAAACTTAAAGTATATTATATATCAAAATGCGATCAACATAAAATGGGGATGTTGAGCCTGGGAAAACATAGAATGATCCATCGTCCATGTATTTATTACGCAGCTGTAGTATACAGCTAAGTTATAATTTTACCAAGTTCGTCTGTGTGTCTGTGTGTCCGTCTGTACGCACTCTCCTGACCACATACTTTGTCCGATTTTTACCAAATTTGGTACAAATTTTTGTGTAACTAGTTTCAAGTAATTTTCGTGATTATAATTGTAATTATAATCATAATTATAGTCATTTGTTAGTTGGTATTAGCTGCGTATCTACCTTGCTGCTTGCATGCAATTTATTTATGCATATATGTCAATTGCTAAAGTTATTGGTAAAATATTAAAGCAAACTTGAAACTGTTTTACATGTTTAGCAGAGAGTTTTAATGCTCATTACAAGTGGAGAAGAATGGATTACCAGTTTATCAATTCGTTCCTGTGACTAATAATGGGAGAAGTTTTTGACTTTACAGAATATATATTTTATGTTTGTAAATACATGCACGGATTAAAGTTGAAGATATCTATGAATGAAATGAACCTGTTTTTAGGCCAGTGTTGGTAAAAAAAGTAGATAAGATTACATTTGAACTGTAAGTAGTATGAAACTAGATTTCAAACTGACAGGGACAAGAATGTGCTTGCACCACATATCATGAATTTCATGAAGTTTACTTTCGATGACAAAAACAAATTACTCTGATTGCTCATACCATGCTCCAGTTTCGTCATCGTATAATCACAGTTACAAAAAGTGATACTCTTTGCTTAACCACAACGCGATGTTCTTGGCAATCATGCATACACCCAAAGATAAAATATTTTGCAAAAATAGGTTAGTTTATGTTTATACAAGGCTGGTGTTCGCATGTAACATACTATAGCGTAAAGATTTGAGTGCTTTAATGTTATTTTTGCAGTTTGAAAGTACCATGTCTTGAGTTAGTGTCAAATCAATACAAATTAAGATAATTTTCAGCAAATGTCACTTGTTAAGCATTGTAGTAGAATGTATTCACATCAGTTTAACACGCTCATTTTATTTAGACTAATTTGTTCCTATATACAATACATAAGCTATTGGCCGATGCCAATAAGGCAAAATATTTATGCTCCACTTTTCAAGTTATTTTAGTTCTGGTGGAGAGACGAAATCCTTCCACTATGAAAAAACAAACAACTTGCCATGATGAGTTTTCTGTGCTGTATTGAAAGTCTCTAATTTTGTTTACACATTTACCAGAAATAAATCATTTTGCTGTAGTCTGGAACAGCAGACATATTTCTTTAGTTTATAATGTGAAATATTTACGAAAAATAACTATGCATCCCCTAAGGTGATTTGGCAGCCCAATGAATCCAATCCAGGGGTCTAATGAAGTAGCGCGTCTTCTGGATAAAAACTTTTCTAGGCTAATTGATCCTTGGTCGTTGACGAAAATCTTGTGAAAATTATGAAATGAGGTATTTATGAATGGAGTAGTTTGGCCTTTTCTGCTTGTAAAGGCCTACTATGAGTCTAGTTACAAACAAGTATAAGCCAAGGGTTTGGTTCTCATTCATATCCTAATTCGTTATGGGTATTATTGATATTATCATGGAATGTCCTAAAAATGGTGAGATTTCTTCAATCGAATCTTAGCTTACTCGATACTCTCACATTACCAATCGTACCTCTTGTATTTGAGGTTTCCAATTATCGGTAATGTTTTCGGGGCATTTTTGTTCTGTGTACGTTGCGTTTTACTGGTAAAGTATCAAGATATCATTTAATGTTGCTGTCCTTCAGTGACATATGAAGGAAATAAGGAAAATCTTCGGCAAACATTCCATAAGTATGAAATCGAACGTATGCTCGCTTGGCCGCTCGACATATAAAAGTTATAATTTTTACCGCAATCATTATTAATTTGTACTATCATGCAGTGCGAACACTTTACCTTAACATTCATAAAATATTGCACCAAAGGTATTAATTACTGCCAACTGTAACAAATTTAATAAATCAAAAACGTTAACCAATGCAATTTGCATTTGCGAACAACATTATCCATGTAGTTTCATGATACCCCATATAAAGAATTTAATTATGTTAGCTTAGTTTTCTTTACAAACATACTTCATCAAACCTTTAGGATATTGCATTGCGGCTCAATCTCGTGAGGGTGCTTTACAAATAATAAATCGCAATTAATTGTAGGTTTGTAGGTTTTGAATCTGTTAAAATTATAAGGTAAAGTCATAGTAAGTACTATTGTTTATGTGTTATATAGTTATAGCATTACCAGGCCACTAATTAATATTCAAGGAAGGCTAAATCATGATGGAATGATACCAAATACTTTACAAAATCCTGGTCATATTTTTTTCTTTGCAAGAAGAGTTTTTCTCAGTTGAGTATGATGTGACATTAACGCATAATACTTAGTATTTGCTCAGTACTGTGATACAGCTGCTTAATCCATACGTTACGTTACATGCGAATGTATGTTTGACATGAAAACCAATTTTTTACAACCATTGGTGTCGTTGATAAAAATAGCCTATATATAATGTGCTTGCGTACGTACATTAGAACAGAAAATGCAAGATGCATTCAACAACTTTTTTAATATCGTCCCGTCATTCTGCCATCTATTCCATGTCCTACTTTATGGATATATTTTTAGCGTTGCATTTCACATTTTCTCATTTCAGCTCTCTAAACACGTATTTTAATACAAGTACAAAAAAGTAAGCTGACAAAGTTTTTTCTATACTCCACTTTACTGAAATGTACGAGCGAGTTCAAAGCTTTTTTGGTTGGGTTCCTGTGAGTAATATATTATCTCCTTTTTCACTCGCCCTTCCACTTGAATTTGCGCACATAGTTGGAACAATATAACTGAGTGAGAATTGATCCATTTCTCCTTTTTTGCTGTTACTTGTGATGCGATGATATTGGTGGAGGTTTGGTGGTAGCGCTATGCTGGAGGACGAGTGTGTACAGCATAGTACAGAGTTACTGCTCCTTCGCTCGTTTATTGCATCGGTAAGTTCGTTCTCGTTCTGTACGCAAAAGATTTTGAAGCGTTTGGAATGGAGTAGTGTATGGCGTATGGCATGTTGTAGAAGAGTATGTTGTGTGTGTGCTTGTGGAGGTAAGTAATGGCTTCTCCTGTGGTTCGTTCTTGCTGGTGTGTTCAGTTTGTTGGGGTTTGTTACCCTTCTGCCACTTCGCCTACCATATTTTGCATTACTTTACTTGTCTTCACTGTTGTAGAGAGACTATGGACATACCCTATTATGCAACTACAGAAGGCTGACATGGCACATGCTTGTGCTTTTTGGATGGAGCTTGAGGAAATAACTGCTCAAGTTATGCTTTTGCGTTTGACGATCGATATAAAAAACGGAGATGTGCATACTGCAGAGAGAACTAGTATGTGAAATGGAATACCTTGCTTGTATTACACTTTTAATAATCGACTGAAGTTGTTCCCATATATATATAAAATCTCTTTATGGTCGAACACAAGTACAATGTCGTAAACTTGCCTTTGTAGAAGTCAGTTTCCTTGAGCGAAGGGTCAATTATCGTCCCAGCTCGTTTTACATTTTTTTCCAGGATGATTGTTATTATTCTGAGGATCAATAATGTGTGTATAGATTTGTCCATTCAACTTTCTTTTAGACTAGGTCAAATGTTGGCTGGCAATGGGAATGGTGAAATGGTCAAGGAAAATTAGTATGCTTTCTAACTAGAAAAACAGTGTTAATTGGTTGACCTGTATCCATTCATGCTTAGAAGATACAAAATATCTTACAGATTAAATACTCGTCAATGATTTTAGAAATCGAGCAATTTTACATGTAACGTATTGTGTTTAGTAACTCAATGTTCTATAACAACTTTAACTGTTAAGTATAGTAATGCTTTAGTGACTTTTTTATGAGCGGTGACCAATATTTCATTACTTGTCACAATTCGTATTTTCTAAATTGTTGTTGTATCCATATCCCTCTACTTGACTAGTGCAGTGAGGCTAGTGACTAGGATCTTAGAAAGACCTACTATACTATATATATGATTTTTTGACAAAATTGAGTCATAAAGTTATCCAAGGATCATAAATTCGTCATTGATAGAACTGTTTTATGTAGGGTAAAAGAGATTTATCCATCTTTGCATTTTCTGCGTAGACGTTATCCATTTAATATGACTGAGGGTTGTACAGCGAATATGCGTTTGTTTGGTGCGTATTTTGCGCTGCATACATTGATTATCATTGTGTTGATTATCTAACTTAACGTCACCCTACTCAATGTAACCTAAACCTTAATAATTATTGTCTTCCATGGACAGATTTATTACTATGGTACATAACTCAAAGAAATACCTTACTCGGGGTCGTGTGTGTGTTTGACTTTTTGACTACAATGTTTGACATATATGGTTGTATAGATAGTTAACAGACTTTTATGGCACAATTTCCTTTATTAAACAATCCAAGTTCATAGAAAGACAAAATTTAGAGTCTTAGCGAGATGGTATAATAAACATACCCACAAGAATTCTCCAGAAATGTGACCATTTTCTTAATGTCGCATGTGTCACAATTGTATGTTGTATATAACGTCAGTAAGAAAGTAGCAGTAAACAAGATTGTGTTGTTTATGGGCATGATCTTGTGAGATTTTGGTGATTAAATGCGATCATTTTATAACTTCCATTGGGAAGGAATGATCGACAGCGACAACAGCTTCAATACACATATATTTTTATTTGCTGTTATTTTAATGTATGTTTGTTGTTTGTATTGTATGCTTCTAGTAATTTATGACTCAAAGTCTCATCAACATTAACAAATCCTTCAATTTTCAGTGTCCATGCTACTTTCCGGTTCAGGGATGGATAGCATCACATTTATTGCATCAAACGCGTATATTTCTTTGCATAAAATCATTAAAATCCTTGTCTTTCCAGCGTAGAACCGAACCCCAAACCTCTCGATGTTCTTGGTAGTATTTATTTTGATATTTGTTTGCTCAACTGATTTTCTGGAAATGGATTCACTTGAATAAGTAAAGGTCATATGGAAAAATTGTGAAACGATACGGGAATAGGTCAATGCAAAACAACGAATAGGAGTGAGCTAATAATTTCATTGCCTGTTTTAAAGGTAGGAGAGTGCGCAAAGCGAATTACAAAGCTCCAAAATGTCATGCTTTTATGTTCCCCATATATTTATAATGAATAATATCATTTTATTAAATACATATTTTTCCATATTTTATTTTGCTTAGAGCATACAACATCAATTATTGGCTAACTCTTTGAGATGTGGGAGGATTCATATATATATCATCTTCAATTCAATATTCCTTGACTTTGCACATTTTGAACATGAAATGACATGAATAAAGGTGCACATGTCGAACTGCATACCATTATAGTACTTTAGGAGACATATATATGAAACCATCGCCAATACATTCTTATGGACACACTTTTTGATAATACTTTTAAATGACGCATGTTATGTTGTGTCTATCTCTATTTTTACGTCTATGGCGATTACGATTAAAGCTTGTTAACCGGATGGTATTTAGAATTTACAACGTAAATGTACGCAGTAAAATAAAAAAAAAAGTTCTAGCCAGTCACAGAAAGTACGTACGTACGATACTCCAACCTCCAACATGTCATCATGTAGATGTTATGTAATTTATACACGACGCTTTTTCGGTATGTTTCAAAAAATAATTTGAATGAATGAAATTCAGTATAATATAGGTTGTGTGTTGTGTGTATACGTTTGCAATGAAAACTTTGACAAGTCACAAGTGCATAGAAATACCGTAATGTTATAATGCTTGTGGGAATAAATGAACTTGAACTGGTTGGTTGTTGAATTCATGTTTTATGTGATAAATGAAGTAGTGCTTGTAAACTTGTAGCTAATCTAGAACTGCAAGGACAAAACACTTACAACGTCCGTAATTTCTTCAATTGCGCTACTGAGCATGTGTCGAATATATACTTACGGGCTTTTTCTCTCAAGCTGCAATGATCTTCATATTGCATATAAGACAGATAATTGAAATTGGATGGATGGGAAACCTCATTATTGTTCTGTCACACGTTTTGTTTCGGGATTGAGGGTGACCTCAGACCAACAACAAGGACGAAACGGTTTAGGTGAATAAATGATAACTTCTCGATTATACGTCTACAGGTTCGCAAGTGAACAAAGTTGTTAATATGCTGTAAAAGTTGTCTTGTAAATGATTGGCAACGTAGTCTGTAAAATTTATTTTTGTATAAAAAGAATTCTAGCCGGCACTAGAAACGAATCAAGTGCTCGTACGTAAGGAGCTGAAAAAAGCAAACTTCGTAAGTGAAGGGGAAATCTGTACGGAACGGTACGCACTCTTGAATTCCTTCCTGATGTAGTCAGCATGTCATACTGTTCATATATTCTATTTTGGCATCAGTGTTGCTATATAACATTGGCTTTTTAGCATGCTTAATACAAGTAGGACTACAGAAAGATATGTGTTTAGTACAATTCTGCGTAACTGCAATCTGCATATCCATCTGCCATAACTGTTTACCTATAACAGCCTATAACATAACGTCTCAACGCAACGTTGTAGTAATATTAACATTAGAACGATTGGATGTCGATTTTTGTTGAAAACTCAGGGGTAATTTTGATTACCATCATCATCAACTATCAACTTTGTCAGTTTTAAATTTTCAAGCAATTTACTGTTAAAATGGTGGCGACTAGCGAGGTAAAAAAGGTAAAATAATGCAGATTTACGTGCTGCGTTTACCCTTGCCCTGCCTAACTAATGCACACGCACTATATGTGTTTTTTTGCAAATACTTGATATAGCATATTCAGAGATTGAATTGCGTGTACAATGCAATCCTTCAAATGTTAAACAAGTTTTTTGCTCAAATGGCATAATGAACAGTACCCAAACGCATACGGTTATGTGATGTGTCTGTGTACTTGACACTGTCAACTGTAGGTAGATATGTATATACATGTTAGTTGTATAAAACACTGATGACTTAACGAGAGGAAATCCCTTTTTTGTAATGTTTTATGCATTTATTTTCCTCTTTTGGTTTGCTTGGCTGGTCGGTTACGCACAGGAAGATGCGCAGAATTGAAATATCGTATTTATGCAGTCTACATAATTCTTTCAGTTCTGTTTTGAAGGAACTTTTATAAGCTTTGTTGTAATGCAAGGTGGCTGCATGCAATTCTGCTTATTCTCAACAAGTTTTTATGATTGAGCCAAAGTAAGGTAAAAATTCATTGCAAACGAACACGAGGTGAAGAACCTGTGAGAGTTGATAGTATGCATATGGTAGTAAATCGAGCAGCGATGCCTGCAAGAGATTACTGTGACTGTGGCGGTGGGATTTGTTGCGTTGTAGACTGTAGATGATAATGATGGGGTTGCTGACGGAATAGGTTTATTTATGTAGAATAGAAATAGTTCGAGTTTGCAATATTGCGCATCGCGTTTTACCAATTTTATATTGCACATTATTATCTACTGAAAGCGTTGTAAACGCGTATTAGTAGATATTGAGATCAGTCTGGCGTCTGTCTGTCTGTCTGTCTGTCTGTCTGTCTGTCTGTCTGTCT
>JAANSM010003630.1:0-12549 GCA_036850725.1 Orchesella villosa | reverse complement strand
AGCACATATTTATATACATATTTTAGTTGTTTTAAGCACATATTTTGGACAGCTTTGGTTATGAGCATAGGGAGAAATTCCACTTATAAAAATACTGATGTTATCATTTTAATTGGCAGTGTTGTTGTATTCTTCTAATGACGATGTCACCGAGAACACAATTTTGAGAGTGACTCTATCGTTAGTAGAATGGTATAAAACTACATAAAATCAAGTTGAAAAATGTCCCCGTTTGAAGTGTTGTAATTTAAACGTCATGTTCTCATAAATTCAGGCTTGAATGAGAGATTTCGGTGCCAAAAAAGTTGATAAAGCAAACGTCACTAGACAAGAGGACCATTTTACTAGGAGGTGAACCGTTTCATTCTTGACAATTTTTTTACTTATTGGAGTTTCTTACGTTTTCTTGTTTTTTTATTCATAGACCAAACGTTTCATTTTTTGAGCTATTTTAATTATGATTTGTTTTACGATTACTGTTATGGTATTCAAGCCTTTTTGATGTTTGGTATAACAGGTGACAGGTTTCGTTTTTAATTATAAATGAAGTAATTCTAGACTCAAAAATGATAGCCAAAGTTCGTATATCTGTATACAAAAAATGTTCAAGTTATACGGCGTTTCCTTTTTCTTTACTGTAATTTTTGCCAACGGTACTATTATTGATTATAGCCTTTGTGTTTTGTCAATTAGCTTACAAGGAAATAAATAACAAAAGGATTCATGAGAAAAGTCACGAAGCTGAAGGTGTCCATGAGTCCATGATTCCTTCTCAACGGTGTATGACATTTAATATTCCATTAGTTCGATTTTTAACGCAGCTTCGGAGAACACTGTTAAAATACAGCAAATCATATTAAACAATTTTTTAACTGTAAATGCACCAAATTTAACTGTTTTTTCGATTCTGGTTACTCCATTTGTTTACGTTTACGTTACAATAAAACTGTATTTGAAGACCTAAATAAAGGGGAATTTCCTGATTTGGGGTATTTTTAGTAATCCTGATAGTTAATTGTCAGTGTCGTGCAAGTGGCAAGTAGTTTCATCTGAAGAAAGGCAGTTTGATTGGCAATAGATTAACAGATATGGTTATGATTGACGGGTTTAACTGTATCAGTTATCTGTCAATACCACAAAAAGAGTATCGGCATACCTGATCCGTATTCGTATTGCAAGCAAGTTTTAGTGTTCCTAGCAAAGATTCGTTTAACTACATGAATAAACTTATGCAAATGCAGAAATATGGAACGATTTTTGTTTGATTTGCAGCAAACATTTTATTTTTAATAAACAATTGTCTTGAGCACACGGAAAAATACATATTTGAATACATTCAGAAAAAGATTATACAACGTTATATCAAACTGTTTAAAGTTATCATTGCTTGACCCCTTTACTCATCATTGTCATCATGATGTTTAATTAACAAATCAAATCCCATATTTACCATGTCCAAATACTAAAAACCATCCAAAAATAGCAGGATAAGTAATGTCATTCAAAACAGAGTAAAATATCGCACATAAATCATTCATTTCATTACTTAAATTATTGACTAGGTAAACGCTAAGCAAGTTTCAATCCGGTATCAATCCACAGAGGCAAACTTCCCCATTTACTATGTTATTTTGATATCAGCACACCCACGAAATGTTTCCTGTGGTCCACAACTGTAAACAAATCCAAAAAAATCATCATACAATTTTTTGTATTTTTGTTTATAAAAAGTCTTGCAAAATATCGACATAAAAATATAAAAATAAATAAATTACGATGTTTATTGCTTACCCAACGCTTCCAGTTCCGTCTGGACAAACGCCCCAATTATTTCCAGCTCTGTAGTTCCACTGAAGAATGCAGTGATTACATCTCACGCCATCAGGAAGTCTCAAGTTGGCTCTATAAATCCCCGTATTATCCACTCCAATCTTCGTCCCCAAGTTCCCATTGAGCTGGAGCAAATTTTGATTGAAACAAGCCTGATTTTCTTGACTGGGATCAGTACAAAGCCTCCATTCCATGTAGCCCTTGTGCGCCGCCGTGATATCAACTTCGACCTCAATTACTTGGCCAGCGCTGTACTTTCCTGTGATGATTCCTTTGTAAAACCTTCCATTGATTTCGTTATCTCTTGGAGTCGCTTGAGACAAAGGGTCGCCACACACTCCACAGTTTGTGCCGGGATCTAACTCCTGATGAATTCCTCCGCAAAATTAGCTCATTGTCGTTGTAGTTTATTGGGGGATTTTGAGATAAAAATTCTGGTAGCCTCCAGACAGATGAGCGACTTGGTGGCCGAATCAAACGGCCGTGACTGTTTACTTGAAGAATGAATAAGGTCAATAAAATTGTTACAGTTAAAAAGAGGAATTGGGTGTAAATTGGAGCCATTTTTTCTCTTGAAGATTCAAAATGGAAAATAGTAAATTATTCTGGACTATATTTTGTCTTGAGGTGATGATTCGAGCTGACTGTGAAATAGTTCCCCATTTCCCTTTCATTTTATACTGAATTCATCATTCATCCGAGACATTTGTGATACTTTTTTGTTTTGATTAAACAGATGAATAAATAGAATTAAGTTTGACATTTAAACAAGAATTTGTTGACGCAGAGTCAAAAGCCGATTATAAATCGTTTTTCTGGCTATGTTGTTATTAATCAATAAATCATTTTTCATCACCCAACCCAAAGTCAATGGTCGAATGCGGAATAATAATAAAAAATATACAGAAAAAATGTAAACAGATTTCTGCAAAATAGGGAGATACGTCATGTTTGCTTTGTATGTTGTGTGTCGGTGTCCCCCATACATCCCATCTTATTTTATCCGACTCATCATGAATGGGACAGATGGTCACTAGTCAGTCACCATCCAATATAAAAATAGTAATGATAATGATCGATATGATCATGAACCAACAGATTTATTTCATTCCCTGGAAATCTGCATTGAAGATTACCGGCTAACCACACATCTTGCGTGGATAGCAATAAAGTGATTACGTAAATGGAGGAATCGAATGACGGAATCTAACGGAATGGCTTTTATTTTAATTCACAATCAACGATCAGTCTTATCATTTAGTTTAAGTAGTTTGTCCGAAACGAGATGAAGTTTATTAATCATTAATGCGAAACCCAAGTTGAGATAACAAAATTTACGTATGCCAAATGACACAATTACAACAACACAGCCCATTACTTGCTAGCCATAACGGCATCACTTGATTTGATATCATATAACAATACGTAACCATACTGAACTTTATGAATGAATTGATGATTGAAGAATCGAGCTTGTTGAAATGTGATAAGACTATGGAAGACTAAGTGTTTCACGCTAAACTATGATGTCAATGGTTGAGGTAGAATGTAGAATGCCGAGAGTATAATCACAAAAATAAGTGTTGATGATTCAACATTAAACATTAAACCAAATTATTAAAGTTATCTGATAATCTCCTCACTTTGCACTTTGCAAGTTTTTGCGTGAATCGGAATCGGAAAGAAAAATACAATTCTAAATGGAATTTACTCTGCACAAGAGAGAGAGAGAGAGAGATCAATCATTCCTTTATTTTCATTAGATTTTCAAACAACAACAACACGTTCCAACTTGTCAACCGCCACCACAATTTCTGACGAATGAATCGGCGTCACAATTTCTACATCGGCATTCTCATCATCATCATCATCATCATTTAAGTCATCAGTATAAACACTATTACTTTTCCCCTCACTCTCAACATCCCCTCCCATTTCTCCATTTCCATCACCAGCAGCCCCAATCCCACTTTCCTCATCCCCCTCCCTCTCCCCCAGGTCCTCCACTTTAATAAAGAGAAACTTGCATTGCGGCTCCTCCACACAGAAAGTCTTAAACTCCGCAGTGAAGGTGACAATGAACGTGCAAAAGATGGCCACAATGATCCACTCCATGACCACACTAGCTGCCCTATAAGAATATCCTTTATCATTAGGATCCCACTTAAGAATGTCAACCCCTTTCCTCTCACCGCCCGTCCGAGTAAAATCCAAGGTCTTTTCAAAGGCCATGATTAAAGTTGAATGAGCTCCAAAATACATCATCACCCCCAAAATCCCTAAGAATGTGCGAAGATACGCGATAAATTTGGTGGTGAAGTGAGGCAACATTTTAAAAGTTAAATAGCCTTGGAAGAGGATGTAGAAGGAGCCGCCGACAAATGCGAGGAAGGCGCCGAAGAGGTGGACCTCCATTTCAACGAGCTCCGGGAAATTGCCGACGATACTTATGCCGAGGGCGGTGATAAAGCCGAAGACTGTTGAGATGACGTTGACCATGTGGTGATGACGGTTTTGGATGAGGCGGAAGAAGTGCTCGACTTGTTTGAAGCGGATGTAAACAAAGTAGGCGACTGTAAAAAAAATTATGTAAAATTATTTTTATTTTTTTATATTTTAACTGTTTTTAATTATTTAATTTAATGATTTTTATGTACACAAAGCGGCGCCCATGTTGACCAACTGGGCAAAAACATTTTGCTCTGGGGGAAGTGTTCCGGCGTCAGAGACAAAGGCGAAGAAGGCGTTGATGTGGCTCAATGTGATGGCGATAAAATAACTATTTGCGAAACAAAATAAATTATGAGTTTAATTAGGGAGTAAGAAAGGTGCGTTTGATTTTGATTATTTGACATATTTTTAATTCGTTTTTTACCAGAGAAAGAAGGCAAATGGGAAGAAAAAGAAGAGGGCCAAGGGGACATAGTGGAGACGGGCGCTGCCGGGTGGAATACTCATTGTCAAATGTCAAATAAAGCACGAGAATAGGTGGAAGTTGTTAATATTGTTACAAAAATATAGGATTTGCGTGTGACAATTCCAAAAGGTAAGATGATTGTTAGTATGAATTAGCAAATGGCATGATTTCTCCAATTATTGAATAGATATTTTCATTAAAAGATAAAGTTTCTTCTAAAAATTAAATTAATTTTTACGGCATTTTCCATTGTAACATGACAACAGTAATTGATTTTTGTGACATTCCATTTTGGGACCGTACAAAGTTCAATATAATTCTTTGTTCTATTTCGCTATCGCATTGCTTCGCCAGAAGACAAGTTATGTTTCACAATGTTCCCATTCATGAATACCATGGAATACCATGATTATCTTATATACAGTTCCAATAGTCATCAATTCATCATCAAGCGTTTCTATTCGCAGATTCACTTGGTATTTAACAGCAGAACATCGTATCAAGTTCATTTTCTCATTCAAAATTGATGTTGATGAATGTGATGTTTTAAAGTTGGAAGCTAATTAGAACAAATGGGTAAAATAACGGGACGTGGTTGACGTTACTACGATACAAATGTGTTAGCAACGCATTCTCTCCATATGGATTAAAAATGAGAACATCCACATCCCCTTATTTTACCCATTTGTTCTAATTAGTCAGTTTTCGTCTTGCGTGCACATTTTTTTCTTAGAAATAACAGCAATTATGTTTGTTTCACAATAATTAAATACAAAAGCTATACGATGTAGTGATTCATTCATTCGCTGCAGGTCGAACGGATACGCTAAATCTACCCCAAAATGTTTGAACGTAAGGTTTTTTTTCATACTAAGAATTATCGTGTTATCCTTTGTCTTTGCTTTCTGAATCTGAATCCAATTCAATTGAAGTCATTCATTCATTCTTTCTTTTTAATCAGAATTCCAACAAGCCCCTTCTAACCAGATTAGTCTTCAGCCTGCGCCTGATATCCTACAAAATGCTGTTAGAAAACTACCTGCTTTGGGATCCAAAAGTGCTCAACTAACTTGCGTTAAGTGTCATAAGGAAATTAAAACCCAGATAGAACAAAAGCCCACCGTTCTTGATTGCATTTGTTTGTTTTTCCACTGCTTTTTTATTCCTTGTGGCATTCCTACCTTCATGTATTCCGGTTCCTGTTGTATGAAAACTGAGCACAGTTGTCCAGAATGTGGAGCAAATTTGGGATTACATCAAACATGTTTTTAAATTAATTAAAAAGTATAAAGAAATAAAAAAAGAATAAACTAATGCTGAAGTAATATTGCAAAAATATAGATGTATTAAACGGGGCATTGTGATACTAGCAATTTATAGGAAAACCACAACTTCTTACATGATTTTCCAAAAAATTATTTATGGAGTTCATTAGTTTATGCATCCGTCTGTTGATCTATCTCTCGTTCTCATTCGTACAGGAAATTTTTGCTAATAATATGAGACCAAGAGAACCTCTAAAAATGTACTCATAATCACAATCCTATTCCAACTAACCAGCTTGTGTTGAGCTTTTCCAAGAAAAAGTATAATAGCATAAATCTTGCTTTGCTGCAGACATTGACATTGCAATTGCATAATGTAATGAGTGTTAACGTATTCGTTCGTTGATCATGTCACGTTCGTTTAATAAATAATTAATGAGAATATGTTGCCGTTTGTTCCACGTAATTTACCGCTGTAGGCACATTAGCTATAGATATAATTAAGTCAAAAAGTTGAGGTTGCTTGAACACAAACATTTTTAGTGGCTCAAGGTTTAACCACAACGATAAAATAGAAATAATGAGAGCTAATTAGATTTTTAATATAGAAAAAAATAATGCTACAAAACTGTCAAATGTGAATGCCGTCCTCATCACAATTACTGTTGAGCATTTTACTTCAGCACAGTCTCAAGCAACCCCCAACAAAGAATTCTCAGCAAAAATGTCTGAACGTACGTAAATTTAAAAAAAATTCCACAATATTATGTATTAAAAAAAATTCGTGAATTAAGTTATGTTTTTTTCGTCGTAGAATTAGCATCGCCTCCATCTACTAAACAGGTTGAGCCTGTATCTCACCTGGTCCAAATTTTGCAGCCTTATTCCTTTGGCTCTAAAAGTGCAAAAGTTACCTGCAGTAAATGCCAGCGAGAGGTCCTCACGCAGATGGACAAGAATCCCAGTGTTATAGCTTGGATATCTGCTGCAATTATAGCGCTTTGTGGATGTTTTTGCGGGTGTTGTATCATCCCACTTTGTATGGACTCTTGTATGAATACGGAACACGGTTGTCCTGAGTGTGGAACTCATTTGGGATCCCATAAGCCATTTTAGTTTTGGCTAACGTTGAGGAAGGAGTTTGGACACACGTTAACGGAATTTGCCATCATCAAATAGTTTTTTACCAACATTATATTCGAATCATGTAATTCCCGAATTCAATTTTTACCTATTTTAGGGTTTGCCAATAAGTTTCACCAAAATTTCATTTACCAAACATAAGTAGACCCAATGAGATCAAAATCTGGGGAAAATGCAAACGAATAAAAATTCCGATAAATTATATGTTCAATTATTTCATCACATTGAACTTCTGAACCATCATTCTGGGAAAACGGATTGTTTTATTTAATTTGAGCGACAGATCTCCATCAAATTCTAAGGTTCACTCAAGGCTAATGACACCATTCGATTAAAAATTCCACAATATATATAATACCGACGCATGGATTATATTGGAACAGCTCGTAATTCCTTCATTTTCAAAAAAATCTACCGGGTCGTATTTTGAACATATCTGCACTTTCTGCACACATCAGTATCGCAAATTTTTGAGGGGGAAATGACACGCATTTCACGGACAACACATTCATTTATTTATAAATTCCATATTCGATAAATAATTAATGAGAATATGTTTATGCGTGTAATATAAGGTTATCAGCACATTACCTTAACAGTACTTACATAACCAAAAACCAAATCAAGCTTTCACCTTGAAAGAAACACTCCTAAATGCTCAAGGCTCAACTATACAATAAATGCAGTGAGAGCAAATCAGATTCCACATCCCGTCCACATCACAATTACTGTTGTGTATTGTTTCTCTTGCGGCTACACATTATCAAAAGCATCCCGCTCTTCTACTTCGCTTAGAAAAAAAATGTATGGTCGTACGTAACTATTTTACACCGCAACTCATTTATTTTAAATTTAAGTTTTTATTTATTGCAGAATTGCAGCCTTCCTTCATTGGCCGAAAATCCCGAAGTTTCCTGCTGTAATTGCTACATGTAGGTCCTCTCGAGGATGATCAAGTATCCCAGATTTGTGACTTGGGTATGCACTGCAATGATAGCATTTTGTGGATGTTTTTGCGATGCTTTAATAGTTCACCTTATACGAAACTTTATCTTATATGAATACACAACATGTTGGTGATGATTGTGAAGAACTTATTTGGGATTCCATAAATTATTTTGGAATTGTTAGGATTACGTAAAGAGGTTGGAAAATATATAATTTTTGGGGCAAACATCAAAGTAATACTTATCTTTCAATAAAAACTTCTGTTGCTTTCAACGTTGTAAAATATAATGAGCAAAAAGTTTACTTACAAAATTTAGAATAATTAGCATTATAATATAATTTGTTGCTGACTTTTGTGACGACATTGATCCATTTGCTAAAAAATTCATGAGATGAAGACATGTGTCTTCACTTTTCACATCATAAGAATTGAATTATGTACATCTCCAACTGCATAAACAACTCAAGTGATAAGCAAGTTGTTTCCTTACATTTTGCATTACATTCATCTTTCTCTTCTGCGTTTGCTTTTGCAATGCTATGATAATGCTACGCTTTTTTGTCAAATATGATCATATGCGTGTTGCATCAGTTTCGCTTCATACGCCAGGAGCTTTTCTCCACATTTTTATTGGAAGTGTTTACAGCACGAAAACATGACTAGCTGAAAACTGAAAACCAAAGTCGTATATCGTCGAAAACATTGGCTATCCATACGCGCATATCTGAGAGCACTTTCATGACTGTTGCTTCACTTGTTTTTAAACAAACTTTTGGACTATGCAAAATTGTTACAACACGGCAACGAACTATATGAAATGAAATATATATTATATTTATGTATATGTATTGATACAATGTTGCAAAGCAAAAGCACATCTATCTGCAAAAATACGTACAGAATTTTCTATTCTCTAGAAAAAAGGCTTCTTGACTTCGTTCGCTAATAAAACTCTGTAAACCGTGGACGACATTAGCTTCCTGGCGAATTGCAATGTATGTTTATTTATATGCCTAAAAATACTCGGGATTCGGGGAAATTGACGGAATAAAAAGCTAATGCATAATACGTATAATGATGCTGATGCTATACACAGTTTCAAACGTAAAGAAAACCCGAGACGTGACAGAAATATACAGCAGAATATTAGCAACAGCTTTTTTGCATGCAGATTTGCCCAAGTTGATGATGCGGATGAGGATCAGTTGATCAGCATCTCATTCCCGCTTTGCTTCAAAGGATAATAACATCCAAAATCGTCTCGTAAACAAGGCTAAATTATTTTCCGGTGAATAATATTACAGTTTTTGTCATAAATTATATTAATGGCAGCATCAGCTCCACCATATCAAGGTTATCCAGTTCAACCTCAATTATATCCACCTCTTTTCAAAGAAAATGATGATATTTCCCCATCGGCCCCTCCTCCTCCTCCAAGCTGTAAGTAAACGCTGATAAAAATAATAATTTTTCATTATTTTATATATACATATATATTTTATATAATAATAATTTTTTGCAAATTTTAGATACGCCCTATTCACACGAACAACAACAACATGTCCCATTTCAATCCCAAGTTATGGTCTATGTCCCAGCTCCAGAGCTTGGCTCCCATAAAGTGCGAATGATTTGTAGATATTGCCAAAGTGACATTCAAACGAGAACTGATAAAAAGGCAAGTCTCGTAGCCTGGATTTCATCTGGAGTTATGTGCTTTTTCGGTCTGTTTTGCGGATGTTGTCTCATTCCTTTTTGTATCGGCCCATGTCAAGATACTTGGCATAGTTGTCCCAAGTGTGGAGCTCATTTGGGGACGAATCGAGCTTTTTAATTGAGATTTATATTCTGATTCTGATTAGCTTTTTTCATGTTAAGTTTGCTATTCATATTCATACGTGTTACACAAATGAGTTATGAATTACATTGAAAAATAAAATGCTTATATGTTTTGGTATATATCATAAATTGCTGTGTCAAAACAGATATACAATATTGAATATAACATTTTGAGCCCCAATTACTTAGGAAAGTTTGTGCGTCATGAATTCATGATCATGATGATTCTTTGCATTAGATTGTATTTCCATTCTCATGATACATTATCCACACATCCGTCGCATCATTACCTTTGATATAACTTGCTTGTTTGTGTTAAACAGAGTACGGATAGATATATACTCATTATATACACAAACCTGCATATTATAGCGATGGCTTGAATATGTTTGTAAGTTACTCACATTGACATCAATATCAGTAGGACATAGAAATACATGTGTTAAAATTTTACAACAGTTTGAACATGCAAGTTTTGCAAGTTACTAAAAACATTGAATAAACTAGGCGTTTTATCCTTGGGTAAGTATATGGAAATACAGCGAAAAGGTATGTATAGAGAGACCAAAAAACTCGTAGCTTCATGCAAAGTGTTTAGCCAATTTTACCATAACCCAAACCAAAACCAAACTATACAGTAGATATAGTTATATAGCTAGTGTGGTTGTTTCACTATAGCTTTTTAGGTTGAGGATGCTGAGGAGAATGATGATGATGATGATTATGGTGAAGAATTGCGACAAAAAATTGTGCGTCGAAAAAAGTCAGCCACTTGCTTATGCTTCAAGCTTACTACAAAACACTCTCGAATACTTTACGAAGGAGAATGTAGAATCGTTGACGTGTACTGAGTAGTTTGTTTTTGAGTATATCATGAGTTTACTTCACATTTTACATACCAAGAAAATGATGAGATCATTCTGTTCTGACTTTGGTTCACATTCAACAGTATGAAAGTACGTCACGGGCAAGCACAATCATAAAATTGAATGGGAAGCTCTCACAGTCTCACTCACTTCTCTAGCTTGAAAAGTTGAAAGCAAAACAAGTAGTTTATCAGAGCTGAAGGTTGTTTGATAGAGTTTCTTCATCAACTTATTAAATTTTTTTAAAGTAATTTACAATTTTCAAAAGAAAATATGTCAGCACCACCTTACTATCCGGATATTACCAAAGGGCAAATGGGTTATCCACCTCCGTACGATGGAATGGGTCGTCCTGAAGACCCTACTGCTGCTGGGGCACCTCCTCCTGGATGTAAGAATATTATATATATTTTTTTAAAGTAAATTTTAGATTTGTAGTGAAAATTAAAATTGATTTAATTGTGATTTTTCTTGTAATTTTCAGTTTACCAACCAACTCAAAATCAAAATCAGCCTATTCCAGTGCCAATGATAGCAACAACGAATCAAGTTGTCGTTGTACAGAATCCTTCCCTTGGCACTCACAAGGCGAGACTGACCTGTAGCAATTGCAGAAACGATGTACAAACTACGATTGATAAGAAGCCGAGTATTGTGGCCTGGATTTCAGCTGGAGTGATGTGTATTGTTGGGTGTTTTTGTGGATGTTGTTTGATCCCATTCTGTGTGGATTCTTGTATGGATACTCATCATAGTTGTCCTAATTGTGGGGCTCATTTGGGAACTCGACGGGCGTTTTGAAGGATACTTTTTGTACCATATTTACTTATAAACCATTGAATTGACCATTCCTTTTTCAATCTTCCGAGTGTCTGTTCGAGTTGGTGGTTGGAAGTTGTAATTTGTGACGTCTTCGAGATATCTATTTATTTCTGCATACTTTGTGTTTTGTCTTTCTTAACGGATAAGAAGTGAATTTTGGAAGTAACGACGAGATGAGGATGAAGAATCTCATCAATTTTCTATGTACTTACGATTTGACTTTAGTTTCTTTGTTTTAGTTAATATATAAAGATAGTTTATTGAAATTAATTTGATTATTATGCATTCTTTTTTAGAAGAATTAAAGAATCTAGAATATTTTGTTCTACAACAAAAGAAATATGGAATGTGGTTTGTTTCTTAACTCACACAGACCTCGGTCGGATTCGTGTTGCATGTACATGGCAATCAATTATTATGGTGCATAAAAAACTATAGTGAAATATGACACGCTTTTCCAAGAACAAGAAGTCGATCTATTTCTACAGAAGATGAAATGGTTTGTAATTAATTACAAAAAAAAACGTTGGAATGAGTTCTGATCAGGTTATGAAAACGTTGAGAGAAATCTGCCAACGGGTCCGTGTAAATGCCTGAACGTCACTGAATTTGACAGTATTTAGCATTTTATTACATTCATTACAGTTTTCTGGAAAAATGCATGTACAGCGGTGATGCATGTGCATAAAAGTAAGTCTAGTCAACAGTCAAAGCATTTACTTTAGTCTTTAGTTTCATTACCACTTCATTGCATTATCCCAAACTAATTAGGCTGAATATTTTGTTTCATAACTCACACAAACCTCGACCTCGGATTCGTGTTGTAAAATTGTAAGTACGTGACAATCAATTAATTTGGGAATCAAAACCTGTAATGAAATATGACACCCTATTCTCGCGAAATCGATCTATTCCCAT
>JAANSM010003629.1:0-12552 GCA_036850725.1 Orchesella villosa | reverse complement strand
AAATTTATGATGGGCATGTCCTTTTCGACAAGTTTTTTAAGAAAGAGTGAAAGAGCAGGTGGAGGTGGATGTGGATGTGGATAAATGATAGTAAGAGTGCATTTCAAAGTGCAATTCTCTTCAATAATAAAGTATATAATCTAAATTCTAATGTATTTCATGTCAGTAGTGAATGAACGAGTATGATACTCATCATCTTGATATATAATTCTCAATTAAAACTCAATCTGCAAGCACAAAACGCAAGCTTAAATGCACACCAAAAAACCGAATAAAAACCTGCTGCAAATTATTGCATTTCACATTCATTTCTCTGAAACTGGAAAGGATGAAAACAAACGCCTCCTTTTTCACCTCACCTCTGCAAAAACACAAGACTTTTCAACAGAGTTTGAAACAAGTCTCAAGTTTCTCAAGCGTAATTCTCACAATCTCCCAACTATCTTAATTCCTTATCTAATCAAAAAGTGATATAGAATGGAATGGATGAAAAATATATATAAAAAAAAGTTGCAACTTTACTTTTTCTTCTCTCTCTTACTATTTTGGATGGTTGCTCAAGCAAAAGGCAAAAGTGTACTATCCTATCCAACCATAACAAAAGTTAACTTTACTACAAACTCTCAACGTTCATCAACATTCAACATCCGTTTCCACACATGGATGGGTCAACACAATAAATCTTTAATTCATCCAGTAAGTTTTTCTAAGGGAGAACTTGAGAAGTAGAGAAGGAAGCAAAAAGTCTGGTTGATTTGATCAAAAGTATAAAACCCAAAGATATCTTTGGGATTTTTTAATGAACATAACATCATACGTATTACTTATTGTGTGATGATTGATGATAGTGATAAGCCCTCCAATAAAAAGCTAAGACTTGTTCTCAAATTCGTAAAGAAAAAGCCTCAATAACTTTGAAGCTTCATAGCCCAGCAGCACCCACCAAACCACCGGAAGTTGTGTTAAGTTAGAAGTTAGAAGTTTTAGAGAGTTGCATAATTAAACTTTGTATTTATATGAGTTAAAATGAGGCAGATTGAGATAAGTAAAAATCCACTTGTTCACTAGTGTGTTGAGCAGATTTTTTATGTACAGAAGCTTTTCTAAGCTTCTGATTCTGACTCAGCTTATGATGCATGATGCTGTTGAAGAAAACTTGTTTCTTCCTTTTGAAAAAGGAGAAGATAAAGCTCATTAATTGAATCAGGCTTAAAGAAAGACTCGAACATATTCGTCATTATTTTATTTATCCATATCAAAGAGCCATTTCCCTTTCCCTTGTTTTTCTCTGAAGAAGAATATACATAATCTTGTTTTACTTTGTTTCACAGTCACTCAGTCAGTGGGCCTATTTAAAATGCTGGCGCATTGGCCTGGCTTCTGGCTTTAGAAAGGGAAACTAACCGTGACTTGGTTTGGTTTTGGTTTTATTAAATGAGTCTGCTTCTTCCACTTCTTCTTCTTTGGCCAGTTGATACTGAGACAGACAGATGTTTTTTGGGTATGAAAATGGTCAGTAAAAAAGCAGGTTTTAAAAAACAATGGAGAAAAAGAAAGGAACAAGTGGGTATAGTGACATAAAATATGGTACACACAGACACACACTGGTTTTAAGCAGATGTGTAGAAACCTGCGTCCTAAAAACCTTGAACGTTACAAAATTACAAATGATGTCGATATGATATGATACTCCGGTAATGGTCCAAGTCCAACGCAACAATACCCTCCTCTTTCCTTTCTCAAAAAAGCTGGAGTATACATGTATATATTATATATGTATATTTCTTAACTGATGGGAAAAGGGGTTCAGTTTAATTCATTCATTTCATAACATACGTATTTTTTACGTGTTTTTATATGCATATTCAAGCGTTTGCCATGTGTTCCACACATTTCCCAACTGAACCCGAACACACCGAGTGTCTTTTTTAGTCTTGAGAGAGTTGAGTTGAAAGTGTTAAAACACTTGTTGACTTTATTTCATCTGAAATCATCATCATCATGATTACAACTCCAAAACCTTAAGCCAAAGCTAAGCCACATATACAAATTTAGGAAGTGAGATAAAAAAGATATGCCAACGCTTTTAGAACGATGCAGACCTTCTTTAGAAACATATTATGCGTAATAGCATTTCCACATGCAAATATATGTATTTATATTACGTGTGTGTCTTTTCTGCAAAACAACTGTGTAGAATGTGCCCAAAGACCGAGACGTATAGACATGCATATACATTGCCAGGTTTTGTACCTAATGTTTTTTCGGTTTGAAAACGTATTTTTGGTTCCACTGATCCAGACAGACAAAAATCCATTCTAATAAATCTTTCGGGGCAGGAATTAACAAGAACTTTAGAAAGGAATTGAATTGAAGAAGCCAAAAAAAGATGGGAATAAGCCTGTTTTTTCGGGTTCTCTCTAAAACCTGATGTGATGATTAGATTGGATTTTNGCCAAAAAAAGATGGGAATAAGCCTGTTTTTTCGGGTTCTCTCTAAAACCTGATGTGATGATTAGATTGGATTTTGAATCAGGATAATATAGGGAAAAGATATACATTGCGAGAGAGAGAATCCTGATGAAAAAGATGTTCCCATGTTCCGTAGAGAAATATACCTGAGGCGTTTTTCTATATTGATATCATCCATACGCGTAAAAGAGAGGTTTTATAGCTTCAATATATTCAACATGAGAAGAGAGATGAAGTACGCAACATTTTTTATAAGAATTATTCTTACAACTTACACATCATCATCATCCTGAATACCTCATCTCATCTGCATAAAAAAAAGTAGCTACTTTTCGACTGGCCCAGGTTCAGGTTCATCGAAAGGAGAAATATAGATATATCCAAGAAATATCTCTATATAAAAAGTATTTAAGCGTAGTCTTTGTTCATATAGCCAACTCATACATAGGCCAGCGACACGTATAAGTAGGCACTAGGCTTTTTATCATAATGATGTTGATGATGACGAAGGTATTACGCGGAATATAGGATGAGATGAGATTTGTCCACATCAGCAAACCCCCTAAAAACCTGTAGCTGGTTTTGCTCTGGTGGTAGTAGTGTGGTGTGGTGTCTCTATTTAACTTGATAATATTATGATGACGATCAACAAGAAAGTGTTTCATTCCAATTTCCATCATTTAAGCCAAAGCCAAAACCAAGCCACTGGGAAAATATATATATAAAAATGTTGAATTAGAATGTGTATGATTTTATCTACCAGGAATTGCACTGCACACAACACAACACACAGACACAATTTATGTACAAGTGTTTCTCGTTTCTCTTCTTCCTTTTTTCAGAGCTTGAAATCGTGTACCATATGGCGTAAAATAAATGGACATACGTTATAAAAAGCTATCTCTTCCTCAATTCTCATAGTATAAGACGAAGTCTTTATACTGAGCATTTTGAGCTTCTTATTTTTCTCGTTCCATTAGCATAAATAGGCAATAATATGATGAAAGGCAAGAGCAAAGTCAAAGCCAAAGCTATATTACCAAGTTATATTGCTTTGGGAGTAAGTTATAGGCATGTTGTTAGGCTATTATAACGATTACAACATGTACAACGTAAATATATTTACTAACTATAAAACCTACGTGTGGTTTGCAAAGCCTATGTGTGTGTGTTTCATGAGGTCAAGGTCACCCTTTTAGCCTCTTTTTTTCGCATGGGATTATTGGAATGAATTTTATACTAAATAAATGAGCGTCTCTCCTTCTCCGACGCATTCTCAATTCTCAATCTCTCATTCAGCATGCTCATAAATTCCAGGTGAACTCACCAAATAATGGCAAATGGAGAGAAAGGAAAATGCAGAATATAGCGAACAACTTTTTAGCTTTTTTTTGTACCAGACGAAAAATATTTTGTTTCTTAAAAAAAACAAGAGAAGATAATAGAACATGGCTTATAGAGTTGTTTGGCGAAATGTTTGGAGAAGCTAAAGCAACATTGAAATTCAACCTTGATTTTCATATGAAAATATAACCTGGACCTATTCCACTCTCTCAGCTCTCCAAACTGGATTGGATTGGATGCATGGATACTGGAAAGTAGTTGAACCTGAACAAGTACGTAAGCAAAAAATAGGTACTTGTGCGCCGCATTTATTCTATCTCCAATCCAGAATCCAGCTAATTAATGTCATTCCAAAAAAGATCCAGGGAAAAAGATAAATTTTATGCTAATCTAAGTTAATAATGTGAATGTATGTTCTTGCAATTATATTACGCACAAAACCAGACAGGACATAGAGCAACCTTTATGATAATATTATACTAAACGAGTTGACATGATATCACATCGTGTGGTGTGGTTTGGTGGAATGGCATGGCGTGGCAATTGGCATGTCACCTATTTTGTAATACAATTTAATCTAAATCATACACACACGTTTATTTAAGTGCTTACTCGTCTAGTCTAGCCTAGTCTGGGAGCTGTTGGACTTTACTTATCAGCAACACCAACATTTTCGCTTGACTTAGAAAGAATGATAACGAACAAGCACATTTTTTTTGGAGAGAGAGGGAGAGATAGAGATGAGTATCAATGGGAAATAGTTTGATGAATGGAGTGGATGTGGATATGTGGATATAGCGAAACAATGTTTAACATTGCATTACATATTATTATATTAAATTCTATTAATATAATTATATATACATATTATTATATAAAAGAGCTTACAAACCGCCACAAAAACTGTTTGGACAAGTGTATTTCATCAGGAGCTGGAGAGAGCAGACAGACAAGAGATAAAATGAATGAGCTCAAGTTGAATAAAATAAAATGTGTATACGTAAATACAGAACCGTCTATAAAAATGTGTATATCCTTTTTCCCAAGGTTAACATCAACATTATATTTATTTTACGCATTTCATCATATCATCAACATTCCTATTTCGAACCATTCAAATTGGCTTGCTTAATTTTTTTTTGCAATATCAGCATTTTTACTTGTAAATACGTGGATTTAGCTTACTTTTTTTAGTATTATTAAGACACATATATGATGATCATCATCATTTATAATCAATTTACCAATATGGTCTAAATTCTAAATTGGATTTCGTGATCGTTCTGGATCTGGATGGATTTTAATTAAATGAAGATTACCCTTAAAATTATTAGCACCTACGTAAATCCTCCTCGTGCTCCAGGCAGGATGTACATAGGTCAAGAAAAGTAAATAAGAAATACTTGCTCAGCACTTATTTAACATTTAACAGTAACCTTTTAACATTGATTTGCGCATTTCAATATAACTGCTTACTATGCAATTATTTAGCCCTCATTTTCCCACTCCCATTTCCTTCTTGGCTTTAAGGCTTTAACTGTTTAACCTAGAGACATCTTTTGAGATAAGATCATCGATCATGATGATGATGATCTCCTTATTAATCCTCAATTAACATTACAAATTGTCATATTTATAGTAACTTTTGCACCATCAATATCAACATATCAACTGATCAAGACTTTTAAAGCTAATTAAGTTTGACACTGAATGACTTAGTTATAACTTAGACTAAAAAATTGGTTTAATTTTGGTCCACACCTTTACTTTTAAAGCCAATTTCACATTCAAAATCAAATCGTTTACGTAAATTTATATAAAAATCAATGAATAAAACAATTTTTTCAAGATTTTTATAGTCAATCATATCACATGAGTATGAGTTTGTTAATTATCTACATTTTATACCTATATTTTATATCATTTCTTATCGTTACAGCACAGCACCATCAATCATAATTCACCGCACCATATTTCCCTCTTATCATACATCATTTTCCTCATGAAGAATGATGAACGTGACTATGAATATATAACACACTTATTTTTGGACATAAACACATGTAATGTGCATTCAATATGTTTACACAAGAGAAAAACAAGGAAAAACCTGAAGAATTTAACCTAATTTTTTTTATCAAATTATTTTTGACTGATTTGCTTTTTTTGGTTATATCGTTATATATTTGCCTGTTTACTGTTTACACAGGTTGAAAAGGCACAAAGGAAAAAAAAGTAATGGAGACATAAAAAATGCAATAATGTTTGCATTTCTACTGTTTGTCCATGTGTACGACTGCGTACGCGTACGTGTGTTTTTGGCTTAGCACGATATCACATTAAATATACAAGAAAGATATATAGGAAACATGAACGACATCAAAAATACAACGAAATGAAAAATATAATTGAACGCTAAACGTTACATCATCAAATATCAATATTTCACCTTAAAAACTGGCATTGTTTTGTTAATTTTTTTGTTTCTTATTCTTATTCTTAAGTCTTAAGTTAGTTATTTTTTTCCTTTCTTGCATTTATTTTATTGGAAGACTTGTTGATTTACGACTTGAGCAAATCATATTTATGTTCCGCAGATGATGGTGGTCTTGATGGGGACGTCAATGAGTTAGTAGGGTAGACGGCAAACAAGGCAAGTTGAATGAGCGACAAAAGTGTTCCCAGCAGATTTGGGATTTGCATATAAACATCCGCCGTGAGAATCCCATAAAGCCACCACTGAGAGCAGACAAGAAACATGGAGAGGATGAGTGGGAACGGGAGTGTTTCCGTGGATTTGGTACGGATCACGTGTTTCTAGAGATGAGATAGAGTGAAGAAAAACAGAATCAAGGTCAATTTCATGATAAGATTATAATATGATGATGAAATGAAATGGGAACATGAAGACGGAGAGCTCTTTTTGCCGTCTTGAATCTTGCTTGATCTTTTTGCAAAAAAAAATACGGCGCGACCGTTTCCGGTGATAAATGATGTACATGTGTGAGCACGTTTCGCACTTACCAACGCAATCAAAGGACTACCACAACAGATGAGCGTGATGAGAATATCAGATGCGACCAAGGTTTTCGGTAGCTTCACTTGTGCTCACGTTGAGAACGGCTAGGGCGAGCGTTACTGTCATGATCACGCAGGACATGATGATTTGGCGGAGGAGATCACCCTGAAAATTGGGAAATATTTGTTGCTTATTTTAGTATGTTACGGGGTTTCGGAGTTTTTAGCTTTTTATGAAGAGGACATGAATGAAAAGTATTTTTTTAGGAGAATGTACCTTGTTAGTTACATAGCGGAGAAATATGAGGACGTATAAGGCATTTAGTAACGTGCCTATCACGTTGCAGTAAATGATCATGTTGTCATCTAAAAAAGAAAGAAAAAAACCCAAATTATTTAATATCGATTTCAAAATATATTCCCAAGCAATTTTTATAGACGTTTTTCTTATATTTTTTCCGGTAAAATACCTTTAAGTTGTCCATAAACTAGCCACAACGCAGATCCCACTGTTCCCATAAGAAAAGGAAATGGAGAAATGTCCCCAGCGGTTCCCTGTCGCTGGACTTTCTGCACTGTGAACCTAAAACAGCATGATATACTCCAATTAGACAATTATTAATTACTTTACAGTTTTTCATTTACAATTAAAAATACGGCATACTTTTTCCATTCTTTTATATCTGATCTACTTTTAAGATTTGAAAACACATTCAATTTATAGCAATTTTTCATGCAGATTTTGGTATATACTGAAATATTATTTGGATTGAAAAGATATGAAAATGTGCAGAGGTTAGTATTTAATTAGGTAAAAAAGTAAATTTAATTTATATAATTCCGATCCCAATAGCTTATTCAATGATTTTGAACCGACAGCCGGCATTTGCATTTGATAAAAGTTGAAAGGCCCAATTTCCATTTTGACAAGAGAAAGAGACAAAGAGTATCAAGACAATAATGTAAAACTGACAAGAAATTGAAATACTTGTGTACAAAAGTTATGTGAAAATTAATATGGTGGTGTGTGGTGAGGTGAACGTACATTCCGGATAAGAACTGACCAATCGTAGTTACTGTGGCCGTTGTTCCTAGCAGATTAGTTAGGACGCCTGCGTCTGCCATGATTCCTGCTAGAAGAAATTGGACGCGCAACGTATGTCAGTAAATCCTTTCAACAAAATCAGCTCGGACTTGGACCGCAGCGCAGGTCAAACACAGAAAATTCGTCTCCAATCACCAATCCGCCAGCACTCGGTTCACAAGTTGATCTAAGGAGCGGAACTGAATGGATTTCTCACTGTGATTGGAAACTAGAGCAGGGACAAGGACGCTTTGCCTTGGATGTTGGATTCTCGAACGCTGCAGAAATAAAAGAGATTTTACAAATTAAAAGGCTGTATGATATGCTTTGGTGAAGGTTGAATGTACGTAAGTTTTTGTAGTAACTTTGCATAAAATCCTGCTAAAATAGCCAGCTTGAATGTTGAAGGAGTATCTCTAGCCTAATATATATCGTCATAATACAGAAAGAATAAATTAGTTATACTTTAGCATATAAAATTGAACATGACAATGTCATTGGTCATGCGTAAAATAAAGAAAATGATTGAATGCTGAAGTTGGAACGTTGGCAGTAGAAGTATGGCATATGGCATATGGACTAATATGGAGACGAGACAGTTTGCAAACAAATTGGAAATTAAAAGACTCGTAGTATTGAAATTGAATATTGGTAATGGGTATTCTTGACTCGTGCGTGTGAGTTGTGACGTGTCTGGTCTGAACTACTGACTACATTAATTAGCACCTTTGCCCCTGCCTCCAACACGACACTCCACTCATGACAAATGAGCGTGGCTCTTCTATCCTATTCTATTCCATATTCTATTCTTCATCACAGCTAATGAATATTTATCTTGGTCATTGGTTGCGGTGATTGGTGATAATTAGTTTACCGCAGCCGAATCTTCAATACTTCAATTTTAGCCTGACACCTGAGTATAATCAAGTTAAATCCTCGCCAATGACGAAATACGACCTGTCCTGTAATCAGTAATAAGTGGCTAAGTTAGTAAGTTAAGTCAAGGATTCCTGACAAATTCAAAATCAAGATGAACAGACAAAATATCAATAATTAACTTTCAACATCCAACTTAACGTAAATGGTAAACGTTCGCACTCCTGATTGAAGCTGTCAAATGTCAAAAGTAGCCAAATCAAGAGTATTTCTTCACCCTCTCCAATCTTACCTTTCTTTCTAAACGATTGTAACTATCAACTATGATCAGTGCTTTTAAACGTGTCAACAGTGACAGTCAAGCAAAAACTAAAGGGTGAAGGGATGTAGCACTGGAAGAAGATGATGTTTAATATTTGCAAACTTTAAAAGCATTTGTAATTTGTGCATAAAAACAAACTAGAATGAATGAATAAGCTATTGGAAATGAGAATGCAGATGAAATCAAAAACACATTTCCTTTCCTATCCTAAACTACATCCACTTCAGTATATCCCAATCCCAACTTCCAACAGAACAACAAAACACGTCCTCGCTCAGATACAATATCTGATAGACGTGTACATAGTGGATATACATAAGTTAACATAAGTCAATAGGCACATCAATAAGAGCTTAGGAACTTGTACCTAACTTTGCTTTTGCTCACGGCTCACACATCCACTTCAATATATTTTGCTGTGGGAATAAAAGATATGGATAGTGTATATACCTAAATTTCATGGCTAAAAGTCATACAGATATCGAGATTTCAATATGCAGAAGGACAAGTGAAGCTTAAAAGCACATGAAATGTTCCTATACACAAAATCCTTAAGATACTATACATAAAATGCATCCACTGTCCACATAAAAATGGTTAAGTACAGAAATCCTTAGCTTAAAGTTGGTTTTGGTTTTGGTACTTATGATATTATATGGATTCTTATATGACTTGATGTGACATATGAGATTTATGATTTTTGCAACTGCATTGTGCATAAAATTGTGCATAGTATTGCGAAATCGCAATATAGGAACTACTAAACTATCTACAACCTATCCCTTCCTGGAATCACGCGTGCAGAATACCGTTTTATTGTAATTTTTAACTACGGATTTCCTTCCTCCCACTTTATGTAGCTACAACCATTATAACTTTTGTATTTAGTATTTAGTATGATTCATCCCTTTTCATACTACAATGATTTGGGTAGAGAGTAAAGTAACAAATGTACAAATTTTACAAGTTGACACTAATTAGATGCAGTATATACTTAGGATAGTTTTTATTTTCTTCAATAGGAAGTTGTGCAGATTTTTAGGCAATATATATATATTGTACACATTTTTTGGTTACCATTATATTTCATTCATGTTTTTAATCTCTTGCTTGGTTCTTCTTCTGACGAGGAGGACAGGCAGTAAAATATATTATCAAATCAATTACAGGGAGTACCATAAAGTGCCTTTGATTTTAAGGGCTTTTACTTTTTTTTACAATAATTGTCATAAGTACGTATTCAAGTAGGTTGGACGTTAAACTAAAAGCACCGGGTTAGGTTAGATTATGGGCAATACAATTACAGGTTCTGATAAAAATGGCAGTTTAGTTACGGTATACTGTATACACCATATACAATTTTAAAATCTATATATTATTCTTCCATTTTTTCTAATCCTCATCATATTTTTTATATCTCACTAAAAAGTCTATAAACTCATTTATTATCAAGCCCTCTCTCCTCTGCTGCTATATACTTACTACTAAACT
The DNA here is from genome assembly GCA_036850725.1 of Orchesella villosa. Taxonomy (NCBI): domain Eukaryota; kingdom Metazoa; phylum Arthropoda; class Collembola; order Entomobryomorpha; family Orchesellidae; genus Orchesella; species Orchesella villosa. The sequence goes on along the minus strand of JAANSM010003629.1, from coordinate 1,945 downwards.
CCTCTGCATTTTAAGTTTCTGCTCTCATTATCAATTATTGCATTACATTTTTTACTAAAAATAATATTTATTGCTTTTACTACGTCATGATTATTACTTTTCTCCTGTTTTCTCACGTTTTGAAGCTTATAAACTATTTTATGATCAGCTCTACCTATTTTTTTCTGTCAAGAAGTTGTCACCAACACCATGTTTAGTCATGTCAATGAAGAATTGTACATGGTGTTCAATGGAAATCAACCTAATTTTAATTTTAAATGCAGGTTCATAGCACCCATTTGACCTCCTTTCCTTTTCTATATTCTACGTTGCGCTGTGAATTTGTAGTCTTCTGTGATTTACTTGCTGGGAATCTTGTTGACAGCATCGTTTATTGCTCCAGCGACATAATCCAAGTTGGCATTTGTCAATCCGCACATGTTGATTCGGCCGGACTTGAGCATGTAAATGTGGTATTGATTCCGCAAATATTCAACTTGTTCAACTGTGAAATAGCAAATAAAAAATAAAATTGCGATTCGAATTTCGATTATCCACTAAAAAACTGAAATGGCGTTTCTCTTTAATTTTTACGATTTAATCCGGTATAGCTAAACATTCCAATCTGGTTTGTAATATGATCCCAATTTCCAGGAGTCCCCAACTTGATCAACCTCGACTTGAGCCCTTCCCTCATCGAGATGATTCGGTCTGCCATGGTCTTGATGCACACCCTCCACTCTTGGTATAAAGTGGGGTCATTCAAAGCAGTGGCGACGACTCGAGCTCCGTGTTGAGGGGGATTAGAGTACATTCCTCGGATGAGAAGGGTAATTTGGCTGAGTGCATTGGCAAGCACTTCCTTTGAGTTGGTGACAATTGTTAGGTTTCCGACTCGCTCGTCTAGAAAATAATAATAAACAAAAATCATGAAAAATTGCTATTTTCATTTTAGGATTTATTCTAGAAAAGTAAGCTTACTATATAATCCAAAGTTCTTGGCAAAACTTTGACAGCAAACCAGCTCAAACCCATCCTGAACAAAGGATCTCACAGCAAAAGCATCCTTATCCAAGTCTCCACTGGCAAAACCCTGATATGCCGAGTCAAAAAGGGGAAATAAATTCTTCTCGCGAATCACTTCAGCAATCTGCTTCCATTGATCTGGAGTGGGATCAACTCCAGTGGGATTGTGAGCGCAGGCATGAAGAATGATTACGGAGCGCTCAGGAGCTGCTCTCAAATCTTCCAGCATTCCTTTCAGGTCCAGACTGCGGGTGGCAGGGTCCCAATAGCGATAAGATTTGTATTCTTGGAAGCCCGCATTTAACATGACAAGTCTGTGGTTTTCTAAAATGGATAAGAGAAAAAGTTTAGCAAACGGATTAGTCATTAATGTTCTTGTTTCTTCAAGAACTTTCAACTTTAACTTTTTAAGGACTTGTCAGGATTACCCCATGTTGGTTCTGAGCTGTAGATAGTAGTTCTACCGCAAGTCCTCGCAAGAAATTCTCCAGCCACACGAAGGGCTCCAGTTCCACTCAAAGTTTGAATCCCAACAGCACGACCATCAGCAAGCGCAGGAGATTCTGCTCCAAGAAGCATTTTCGTTGCAGCTTGGGAAAAAGCTGCGAGACCGAGGACTGGTAGGTACTCCTTATTAAGGCTCTCGTCGGCAGCCATCATTTGCTCGATTTTTCGAACAACTGGCAAAACCCATGGTTTAGATTCTTCTGTTCTATATGCTGCAATTTAAAATTTTATAATCACATGCTGTTCATTTAGATAAACTGTAATTGATAAAAGAATCAACTGAAACTTTTTTAATTTCACGAAAATTACCTCCAACTCCCAAGTTAACTTTCTTATCAAAGTTATCAACAGTGAAAGCCTGAGTAAGGGCAAACACCTCAATTGGAGGTCCAGCTTGGATTCCTGAGCAGAAAGACATGATGATTTTTTGAGA
>JAANSM010003628.1:0-12552 GCA_036850725.1 Orchesella villosa | reverse complement strand
TAAAGTTTGCGACGGAAATCTTTCCTAAAATGAAGCAATAGCCATGATGTTGTACATATCTGCAAGTTACCTAGGAATTCATTGACATCCTCAATAGGGGAAGGGTCTAAAGGGCTGTTCAGTCTGAGGGAAAGGGGTACACTAGGGTTTCCTCTTCTTCATTCTTACTTTGTTGAAGTGTTTAAAATCTTAATTGAAAATGATGGTCGATTAAAAGCGTTTCATCATAGTTTGTACGAGACAGCTGCACAGGTGTGCATGAATAGTCCGTGTCTATCCTGTGTATATGAAAAGGGTAATACGTATGTGTGTGTGGTCTTGCTCTCTTAGCTCGTCTTGTCCGCATCCCTTCTCTCCCACCGACCTCGTCTTCTTGGATGAATGGGGCATCAACCTCCTTCCTGCAAAAAAATGTTGCATGAATCATGCTGATGATGATGATGTTCTGAAAATTTGAAGAATCTCAGAAAAGTGGAACTTGACTCTATGCATCTTCTTGTCTGAGTCTGAGTTTCATACATTTTATTAACATTTTATCAGTCTGCAGACTGCAGACGTAGAATATACCTTTAAAAGATCAAATATGATTCAAAATTCATCATCCATTATCATGGTCTATAGCATGTCGTTCTCTTCCAATGATATTTCCACTATACTACTGCAAAACGCCAAAAGCTACTTTACCTTTTGTTAGCTTGATTGTGCTATCTTATAGCAACCGGCAGGCAGGGATCCCCAAATCCTCATCTTCATTGCATATGTTACACAGGCAGCTGCCTGCTTTATGCATGGTCTAGACCATGCATAAAGTCATATCGATTTGTATTATGTATCATCCTTACAGATTAATATGCGAAACGCAGAAAATGATGAAATCCGAGATTGATAGCTTTTATCACTACTTTATTGCAAAATAAGCGTATAAATTTAATTGGTGCTGCTGCCTACGCAGTCATTTTTGGGGACACGACATCATCTCATATTCTCATCTATTTCGTCGTAAAATCAATACCTAATATATATATACCGACGAAATAGTACTTAGCCTGCCTGTCTTCTTGCCTCATACTAATACAATATGTAGACTAGAAATACTGTACTTTGATATCCGTATAGGAATAAATGCGATGAAAATATCCTTCTCCGTAACGAAGATTGAAGATGCATAAAAAGCACGCACTAACTTTAGTCTGGCTTGAATGTATTTGCAGATCTTCTTTGATTTGGATCGCATTTGCCGTCCTCAGACGACTGCGATTGGCTGGTTGTAAGTACTAGTTACAAGACGATGCGCAATCTACATACTACAAAATAATACTATAATCTACAAAACTACAACAGCATCCATAGTAAAATAGCATGTCGTGTCGCTGTCGTTTGAGTGTCACTGTTAATATCTTCCTTCCGTTCTGATGATGAAGCTGTCTGCAGTGCAGACTCTGCATTTCATGCATGCACCATGAATCGATATTCGATACCATCCGCAATTCGCATCCATATGTTGCATAGTATGCTAAAGTAGGGTAATTACTTACTAGTTTCTGCATACTGATGCATTATATCTGAGTTCCATTATTTATCCAATCACTTATGGAGTGGGAGTAGGGGACTAAAAAATATATAATATCACTAAGAACTAAAATGCTAAGCACAAAATTAAATAGCAATAAGATCAAGAATCAAGATCAAAATGCTAGCTTAGCCGATGGTCTGTCTGGAACCGTGGACTATACATGTTTGAAGCGTGGATGCGACTTGTAAGTTTAGTCATACATCCGCTATGCAATGGATAACATTTACTTTTTTAACAGCTTTCAGCATATTATTTTAGCCGATGAGCCATGCATAAAATAACACACAGAACTCAAGTTGCTTGCTAGTTCTCATTGTATATATATCAATAATTTTAAGTCAAAGGAAAGTCTTGACTCATGTCATGTCATCATGATCAATACTCGTGTGGTAATTACTTGATCACAACTTACAAACATTCGGCATTCACCATTACGGTTGTTATTTCTATACGAAATGTAATTTCGTAATGTAAATTTTTATGCTTACCAATATTAAAATTGGATCTTCATATTTGAAATCAAAACTTCAAACCTATTAACCGAATAGAATTAGATTAATAATTTTTCATCCATAACGCTTCATTACATAACGCTTCATATTAGATTCCTGACACCTGAATACCTGATGAAGACAACAGTAAACTGATGAAAGCTTGAAAAAAGTACCACTTTTAATTTGGCAATCATTTCCGCAAATCCAAAACAAATGAGAAATTATTCTCTGCCTTAGCACGCTTTTTCAATCGTAGTCGTATTGAGACGAGATTTGCGCTTCTGTATATTTCACTTAATTTTCCTAGCAAAACTGAAAAATAGAGCTATTTTTAATTGCTGTTATGTTTATGCATAAAAAATACAAAATAGGATAATAGGACATCAAAAAACTCGTGAAGATCAAACAGCTTTCATATGGGAATTCACATATAGATTCTTCCATTTCTAATATTCATTCTATTGTTTGTAGTTGGTTTTCTTCGCTGCGTTGACGGTACTTATTTGTTTCTATATATTTCTCTAGAGTTTTTCCATAATGATTAGTTTTCACAATTTCTAATATTCATTCTATTGTTTGTAGTTGGTTTTCTTCGCTGCGTTGACGCTACTTATTTGTTTCTATATATTTCTCTAAGGTTTTTCCATAAAGGTTTTTCCATAAGGTGCAATGATTTGTTCCATTTTTTCCATGATTAGTTCACAACCCCAATCCATATTCTAGACACACATTTGAGGAACAGAAATACGCAGAAAGTGCACCAAAAACACTTTCGACTCGAAGAGTTAATTTTGTTTAGCTCTAAAAATCGACCTTAGAATCAACCAACTATCCTTTCCTTATGTTATGGTAGTTGTTTAACTTTCTATATTCAATATTACTATGATCTATAAAATTCAAACTAGAACTACAACTACTGAAGTTAAGCTTATACATACATACTACTTCTATTTCAACCTTCGGCAACAGAAAAAGTATGTTACAGATTTATTCTGTGAGTTTTGAGTAGTTAGTGCTATTAGAGACTGTGACTGTATTCAATTGAACTTAAAGATTCTCATATGCGGATTGGAATAATCAGCAATAACAATAAACAACGCTATCAAACTATTACATGTTTTACATTCGTTTTTATTACTTAAAGGAATTCATGAAAAACAGAACATTTTATGCAGCAGCCTTCTTATGCTTCAGCTGGGCTGCAATACGATCCAAATCTCTTCTGCCCTGTGAGCTCAGACGACGTCCTGAACCTTCTGGAACCTTTTCCACCAATTTGATACCTTCAAGAGCTTGAAGGGCTTTACGGGCGACTGAGCCAGATCCTTTGCAAAAATGGCTAGGGGCACATCCGTTCCTCTTGTTCTCTGTAAGACAAAGGAAGTAACTACATTAAAATACTGAATAACAGAAATAGGTACTTAACACGCAATACAGATAACTAATTATTTGTATCAAAAGTCGACTCTCAAAACCGCAACGAACATTCATAAATCAGAAAACACAAACAACCTCCTTCAACTGAGTTGTGAGTACTAGCATCGATAAGGTCATTCAAACAAACAATTTACAAACCAACGTTTAACAAACAATTTAGATCAAACTTACGTCCGAAAATCTTGGTCACGGTGTTAGTTCCAATTGGAGACCTAATGTACAAGTGTCTGGCAATAGCAGCGCATCTGATATAAAACCAGTCTTCATCATATGGGGCTAATTCCTTAGACAAAGATGTTTTGACAAGGTCTACCCATTCAGGAACCTTCAGCTTTCCAGACCTAAATTACAAAAAGAAACATACAACTTCAGAAACCGGAAACTACAAATAAACCTGTCGCAGCAAACGAAAATACTTCCCAGAACCAAACATCCATAGCCTTTAAGTCAAATTAAAATATTTCTCAGTGCTCCGTACACCGTATTTTACCCAACTCACATTCAAATCTAGAAGGGACGAATCTAAAAAGAACAATGCTCATGCTCAACTTCCTTTAAAAATAATTTTTAACTTCCAACTGCACCTGTTTTACATACTACTCAAACTGATCTCAAAATGTCTTCTATCACCTGTAGTGGTAGTTATCATAGCTTCTGACCTTACAAATCAAAAGTCAAACTTGATTGCTTGATCAGCAGCGATTGCTTTGAGTTACCCTCCCTCAACTCAACACATCAAAATATTAACATGCATGACTAGCTAAGTTGTAAGTGCGAAGTGACAATCAAACTAACAACTAATGCTGACTACTTTGCAATTTTTAATTTTTGAAGAAAACTATCAATCGTTCAATCAACCTCTTCCTATACTCGTACAACTGACAACCAAAACCACTGACAACTGACTGAAAGTTCTCATAATCGCATGTTCAATGTTACTTTCTAAAACTGATCATACATCATAAAATTATCACATGCAGCAGTTACGCCTTTTCAGTAAACCTTACTCATATTAAACTCCCTTATCATTCATCATTCCTTTACAACCCAAAATCATTCAGTTAACTTACTTTTTAAGGAACTGAGCGAAGGCTCGGACAAATTTGTGTTGGTCAACATCCTTGACCGAAGCTGGGTATTGAACAAGTTTCGCCATTCTGCAAATCAATAAAAACAAACACCGATTTCAAATTATGAATCTTGTACACAACAACAAATTTCCCTAACTCAATATAACACACAGGATTCACTCTAACTGTAACTTCCAACACGTTTAAATAACTTACCTTAAAATTTCAATTTCCAATCACCATTAACAGTGTTGAACCACAGAAACACAACAGAACAGCATTGACGGCTTAAAGGAGCGAGTGAGTGCATGCACAGCAGTGGGATCAATAGAATGGCATGCACAAGCTTGAAAAAGGACCGGACTACCTCCACTCCGCATCAAAGTTGGTATACGAGCTCGGCAGAGGACGGCAGCTGGCGCTGCTGCAGAACAAATGAAACGTTCCTTTACGAGATTTCCTCGTTGGCTTGCTTGTGCATAAAACAACAAAGCAAAGCTATAATATCCTGAATAAGTGCGTTTTATCATTTATGGTGTATGGAGTTATATGGATGTCCTTGAGATTTGCTTTCCTCCAAGTTACAGTGCGTAGCTTTCACCAACTTCCTCCATAAGTCCACAGTCCACCCACAGGCTTGTCATGTTCATATATATGATTGATTAATTTTCTCTAAAGCTATTTATATTTATATCAATATTATCAATTCTAAGTGTGCACAATATTCTTCTTCAGAAAACTTATTTTTTATTTGAACTATTGAAGAAAACAAAAACTTAACAATGACATTTAGCCTTTATTCATCTTCACCATCAGGCAAAACCAAGAATGAAGGAAGACCCACTTTCGGTGCTCCAAACTTTTCTCGCAAATGTAAGTACGAAAAATGATTATACCAGGTCACAGGTGAACTTAACAGAATCGAATGCCTAAAGCCCAACAAAGTAAAAGTAAGTATAATATCTAATCTAGATTCTAGACGTTTTCTTCACAAGTAAAAGTATCGTTTATTATTTTAATACGGGTTATACTGAGTATTCTGCGAATTTACGGTATTTGAGAAACTGGTCTTGTCCATGTGAATTTTTGTCGGGATTTAATTTTTCTTAATATTTTCTACAATCTAATAATCTAACTGCTACCAATACATTTATAATTAATATAAACGTTTTCCACACTTTCTCAACCGCCCGCTGCGAAATCTGAAACATTTCGAGTCTCTCTATCTCGTTTACATTTTAAGCAGTCTCCTCGATACATCAGAGATATTTTAGATTCACAGTGAAGAATTTCAGTGATTTTGCGTGCTTATTAATTTTATTCTTGAACAAGGTCTGGTTCTAGAACATTTCATACATCTGCAACAAAGTTACCAAATAGTGTAATGTAAAGATAGATGGGCCAACACGCTATGGCAAGAGTGAAGAGGTGAAAGGATGAGATGTTTTCGTAAGAAGTGCAAACATTTTGCCACTATGTATACTTACTAATACTTTTGTTAACTCTATTACTATTCGATATGAACACAAAATTAGAAGTTGGCAGCAATAAAACACAATTTACTCAGCTCAGCAACAAGTTATCAATAACTTTAAACAATTTAATCATAACATCAATTTCAACATTTTTTTCAAAAAACAGTTTGATGTGATTCATAATACAATCATTACAATCACAATCACAAAGTACAAGAGCTAATTTTTGATGAAATGTTTTTTGTAAGTAAATAGTATCAATAACCAAAACCATATAACATGACAGTACAACAGAAAGAAACGGAACTATATGGAAGCAACGGAATTAAATAATGCACATTTAACATTTTTTTGTAAGTAAATAGTATCAATAACCAAAACCATATAACATGACAGTACAACAGGAAGAAACGGAACTATATGGAAGCAACGGAATTAAATAATGCACATTTAACATTTGTTCAACCGAGGTACCGCTACATTCACGCTACTTCATATTTAACTACACGGAATTCTGCGGCTGTGACACATTGTTTCGAATTTCCAAATAGGCCTTATAAATCACCATCAGGAAGTAGAAGATCAGGCTGTACACAATTATGGTAAGCCAAAAGTATCCCCCATGTGTATAGAAAATAATTCCTACTGCCAGCGACATACAAAAAAGTGCCCCACAGATGATCAAATGGACTTTAAGAAGTTTAGTGTTCTCCTACAAGCACAAATTATCAAAACTTGATACCATATTTCGCCGTGCTGTACTGGCTAAAGTACATATTAGACTGGTGTTTCTTAAAAATCGTCTATTACCTTCAAAATGCCATGGATTAGAATCGAAGACAGAAACAAGGTCACGATATATACCACAAGCATGTAAATCAGGGATGCGTACAACGTACGTACTGTAAAAAAAATGCGTAATAATGCTTTATCATTTTACTAGATTTATCATTTTATTAGCAATTCAATTCAAAATTTACTTTACAAATGCATTCATACTCCCTTACAAATTTCTTCGTCATCTAAAGTTTCATATCCAGGATATCCTTCATATGCATTCCTTATTTGTTGTATTAGCTGCTGCTTCAAGTTTGGGTCCGATCGAGCATTTGATATACTCCCAGCATTGGAGAACACGTTGAATATGCCTAAAACGCTAAAAATCTAGAACATTGAAAAAATAATTACTTATAAATTAATCAGTGACTGGAGCTATCCATACGACATATAACATACAACGTATCACATGTGTATACTACATAATTAGGAAAATCAGGAAAATGTGAACGGAATGTCGAATTTACGATGTCAAGGACGCCAAGTATAGTAGCTCCAGTTTTTGCGGAAATACAGCAACACGGGTTAAACGCCATTTTTGATACCATTTTAATTCTTTCAGTTTCGGTATTCTTGGCTAGATTGTATTCTTTGATTGCTAGTGTCGTCAAATGTTTGACAAGAGTTCTTCCTTAGTTCTCACTTTGTGCACTTTCCACTTTCGGAAACAGAAATTCAATCTAAAGAACGTCCTTGTCCTGAACCTGAGCGTATCATTAAGAATGCCTATATACTACTACAAACGGACAATGGATGGAATATGTTCCCCAGAAGTAAAGTTAGCTACAATTAAGATTAAATGTAATGCCTTTTAGCTGAACCACTACTAACTACCAACCAGTTATTAACAATTAAAATGGCAGGTGGTTTAAAAACGGTTAAAAACGTAGAGACGAATTCACAATCTAGATTGATGCGAAAGAAAAAGCTGCATCTATATCCACTGCGAAAGATTGCAAAAGCCGAAATCTAGCAGTCAAGCAGCTCAAAGATGGACTACCAAAGAAGAAGACTGAAGAGCCTTCACATACCAAAATTTACATGGACAGCGTCGAAGTTTTTGCATGTTGTTTCAGTTGTTTGTCACAAAATATGTGATATTTTAATATAAAACGTAGGTGTGATTATGACTGTGACAAATATTGAGTATAGTATTGTGTATTGCATAAATATAAGCATGATTCTAATACGTTAATTTGACAAATCGTAATAAAATGTTGAAAAAACATAATCATTATTCCAACTTACGATTTTTCTATACGTACCACATAACCCCCCCCCCCCCAAATTAACCATTAATATTATATTCAAAATACATTGAAACACTAAAAAATTGTGATTTCATATACGGAATACGGATGGATATTTGATATTTTACTGTACATGGTATTGTACTTCTACTACATGATTTTAAGTACTTCTATTACATGATTTTAAGTACTTCTATTACATGATTTTCTACTAAGTCTAATTGCCCAATCTACAGCAACGACAGGGTTTCTACAGAATGCCTGTTTTGCAATACGGAATTCTTCAAGAAATCACGGAGAAATCAATCTGACTGACTTATACAATTGTAACGGGAATGGTAAGGATCATGTAATTCATGTACGGATCGGATCGACTGTTTATTAGAAAGCAATTTAGTTACTTGTGATTCTCAACGTAAGCTATCATTTTGCTATTCTGCAAATTGATAGGATCATGACACGTTACATGAGAATTATCTACGAAAGAAGCATTGACACTTCGACTTCGACACAATGCATGACTCTTGTTGAAATCTCGTAAATGTTTTACTGCATTGTGACAGAGTATGTGAGTTTTTACTTTTTTCCCTAAATAAGCACCAAATTAATGTGGAAACTTTACTAGCATGATGTTGTATAATATTGTGCTGTTCATAAAAAAATAATTGATTTTTTCTAACCCTTTGAAAGTAGAAGTACTAATACCTTTTGTGAGACCAAGCATCATGGTGCCCCATGCATCATCATACCGCGTAACACCAACCAAGACAAAGGAGCAAGTCAACGGTCAATCCGGGACGCAAGCATGGAAGGAGTAGCAGTCAGTCATCATCCTATTATTCACTTATACTCATTCATTCCATCCAAGTATTCTGACTTGCATTCACTCCTTCTCTCACTGTAATAAAGTATTATGTTAAACTGATAAGCACGTTCGTACGGACCTAATTATTGGATAAGCTCCGAACATCACATGGCGCAGTCGCAGTTTAATCTGTGTTTATCGATTTTTCAGTTACAATAACGTGAGACATTCCTTAAAAAAGATTTACAATGAGTTTTAAGCAGGATTTTGGTGATTCTACAGGGGCGGGATCCAGTCAACGTCAAGATTCACCCCCACCAGGCACACCTCCGTATCCTCCGGACATTTTGACATTCTTGTCGCAGCAACAATCAGTGTTGACCTCCATCGCTCAAACTTTGGCGAATCAATCAGCCGCCAATTCGAGCCAACAGGCCATGCTCACTCCTCCACCGCCTGCGATCAAGAATCTACCACTCCCCAAATTAGCAGCTCCGGATAATCTTTCTATCCCGCAGTTCAGGGATTGGAAACAACGGTGGAATGACTACGTCGCTGCTCACCAGCTCACCCTCCATCCCATCACCTCTCAACAAGGGGTACTTCGTTCAGCCCTTGATACTGAATGGACTATGCTGTGGAGTACAGATCGGATAAAAATTAATCAAACCAACACTCTGGAGGAAATCGTTAACCTACTGGAGATATACCTTCGCCGTCGCCGTAACCCACTTTTGGATAGGCAACAATTCTTAAAACGCGATCAAATGGAAGGCGAGTCCATCGATCGCTATTACGCCGCACTAAAAACCCTCGATACTGCCAGTGCCCACGAGGATAATTTTTTGTGCTCCGCGTGCAACGTACATCTATCCACCAACTGCGGATCCTGTACACGATCTTTCAACTTGCCATCCTTTCTACAAGATCTCCGAATCAGGGATCGATTGATATGTGGTCTTCGTGATAAAGAGATGCAGAAAAAAGTCCTAGCTGAGCAGTACACGAACGCACTCACACTTGAAAAAGTGCTATCGCTGTGCATTGCAATAGAGAATTCCACAAGTGTTGGAGACTCCCTAGAGCACAACTCCTCGTCACAAGAAGCTTTTGCAGCTGCGAAATCATCTTACAAAAAAATGCAGCTTTCTCAAGAACCAGCTCAACAGCAGACCCCCAGCCAGCCCAAAAGTCAGCAATGCTGGTTTTGTGACCAAAAGCGCCACCCCCGCTCTAAGTGCCCAGCCAAGGACACAATCTGTTCCTCTTGTGGTTCAAAAGGCCACTACGCCAAAGTATGCAGAAGTGGGCAAAAGCAACAACAAAGAGGAGGAAACAGCAAACCAGAGGACCCACCAAATGAAGACCATTCACCAAATCTTACCAAGTCCGCCACACATATATCGATGTGTAATGCTGCCGTGAACATACGCTTACGCATTCCTACAACGTTCAACGGCAAATCTCACCTCGTGAACTGGTTACCTGACACTGGCGCTGATGTTAACGCTATTAGTCTTCGCGATGTAGAGCGTTTCGAAGCTGAAAGTTGCATCACCCCTGAAAAGGTGGAGGTATACGCTGCCAATGGGGCTAGCCTTGGACCCGTTGGTACAATAAACGCCACCCTCAAGCTTAACCAACGGACTTATTCATGCAAACTACGAGTCTATCGCAGCGTCACTACTCCACTCCTCAGCAAAGAAGGCTGTGTCGCCTTAGGGTTAATCGACAAAAACTGGCCAACCTCCAGTATTCATCCCAATCAGTCATCGGAAGTACAAGAGATTTCCTCAAGTCATCCTACGATGGTACAACCGCGGACAGCATTCAACCCAAACTTGGCACAGCTAAAAGCTGAACTAATAAGTGAAGTTCCCGAAGTATTCAACGATGTTGTCCTCCGTCCTATGGAGGGTCCTCCAATGAAGATCGAACTTATCGACGGTGCCATCCCCTGTAAGAGGTACAAGGCACACACTGTACCCTACCATTGGCGTGATAGTGTGAAAGCTCAACTCGACTCGATGGTTCAGAAAGGAGTTATTGAACCTGTACCAGTTGGCGAAGCAGTTGAGTGGTGCCATCCCATGGTCGTGGTTCCTAAAAAAGGGTCCAGTGAGCCGCGAATTACGGTGGATTTAACAGGACTAAACCCATTCGTGAAGCGGCCAGCATATCCCGTGAAAGTCCCACGTGAAGTTATCGCTCGTATCCCTCCAGGCAACAAATACTTCACGACCCTAGACGCTCGTCATGGGTATTGGCAAGTACCACTCGACGAATCAAGCAAGAAACTCACTACATTCGTCACCCCATGGGGATGCTTTCGCTACTGTCGGAACGTGATGGGCTTAATTTCAGCAGGAGATGAGCATAACCGCCGGGGAGATGAAGCAATCCAAGGGATCTCTAATGTCGAGAAAATCGTGGAGGATATCCTCATATATGACAAGGACTTGGAAACGCATGTGCTACGAGTTCGTGAAACTTTGGGGAGATGCGATCAACACGGCATCACTTTAAATTCAAAAAAGTTCCAGTTTGCAATGCCATCCGTTGATTGGTGCGGGTACCGTATTTCGAAGCATGGTTATTCTCCAGCCCCACATCTCACACAAGCCCTCACAAATTTTCCTGTACCAGTCTCCAAAACGGATGTTCGCTCATTCTGCGGGCTCATTCAGCAATTCGAGTCATTCTCTCACAGAATCACAGAGCTAGCCGCCCCTTTGCGATCCTTGCTCTCCGCCAAATCAACATTCATTTGGGAATCCTTTCATCAACTCGCTTTCGAGCAACTTATTAAGGAACTTTCAAGTCCCAGAGTACTCACACATTTTCAACCGGGCTGTCATTTGCGATTGGAAACCGATGCAGCTCAGTCGCGTGGGCTGGGATTTGCACTGTGGCAACAATCTAGTGACGGAAACTGGAAACTGTTGCAAGTTGGCTCCCGCTACGTCACACCAACTGAATCCCGTTATAGCGCTTCTGAGATAGAGCTCCTTGCCGTGGTTTGGGCAATACGGAAATGTAGACTGTTTCTTTTGGGTCAAACGTTTCAACTGGTGGTGGACCACCGTCCACTTATTCCCATCATTAACGCTAAAACATTGGACGAGATCGACAATCCAAGACTGCAACGTCTTAAAGAGAAACTCTCATCGTACAGGCCCCAAGCCATATGGAGAGCTGGGACAAAGCACACCATCGTGGACGTGTTCTCTCGATACCCGTCATCCGATCCAGAACCTGAAGATTTGTCAGATGACATGGATGCAGATTTTACTTTGCCTCTTGCTGCAGCACTCCATGATCACGAAGACGGATCTCCCATTCTAGAAGATAAAATCCTTACGTCAGTCGCCGAAGCAACCGCACTAAGCTCCGAATGTCAGCGGCTGCAACACCATATTCGCCACGGATTTCCGGCAGAAAAATGCAAGCTGGATGAGGATCTCCGCCCTTATTGGCAATTCAAAGACAGTCTTACAGTTGACGAAGGCGTCATTCTCTGTGGATCCCGGCTTCTCATTCCAAAGATTCTCAGGCCGTCCATTCTGCAAACACTACACGCTTCTCATCAAGGTGAAATCCGTACACTCCGT